>JAYJMB010071795.1:8043-21215 GCA_036873735.1 Pouteria campechiana | reverse complement strand
AGTAATTTGGGTTGAAAAATTTAACTTAGACCCACCCAAACATGACCCCCAAAACTTGGGTTAACTAGGCCCAATTTTAAATAAGGTTAGGATTAAGGTATAGTTAAATCCAATCTAAAAAATTCAAAACCAATCTAAATTTATTATATGTATATTATATATATATATATCCCTTAGTATATATTTTTTGCAAATAAAACTTATGCCTATATATGATCTTGTTAAAATTTATTATATTAATATATTTTTTATGTTCATCTCTTATGCTCCTAAATATTGTTTATGTGAAAATTATTTTTTAAATTTAGTTTTTAAATAAAATTTTCTATGAAAATTTATTATATTCTTGGAATATCTATAAAGTTATAAATTGACAATATTACATTTAATTTTTTATTTTATATCATATTTTTTTGAAAATATTTTAATATTATTTTTAATTACATGCTAGTTTAATTATTAGATTTTGATAATTTGAATATTTATGTAAAATAAAATATGAATTGCAAAGAATTTGAATAAAAAATAATAGATGATATGAAACTCAACTCAAAGTTTAAACCCGAGACTTAACTCAAACCTGGATTGAACTTGAATTGAACCCTAACAACAAGGTAGGGTGACTGAACCCGCATCAACCCAACCTTAGCTGTAGCCCAGTCTTGGCACACTTAGATTTTGGTCGTGAATTTGGTAAAAGCCCGACAACTATAGTGGTACAAATGTCCATGTCCACTACCTTACCACCTGGATGACTTGTCACAGGGCATTGTCTAATCGAGATGGCCCACCCCATCATCAACGGTCAGGATGTGACAATTTCCACATTGAGACATATATGCATCCTCATGGCAGTTGAATTAAACAAGGGCAACTCAACAGAATCAGTTGGACTGTAGCGTTCATTAAGAGATGAGGTTGAAATAATCCGTTGCTTAACAACCCATCTCATCAGACTATCAAATCCTCATCAGAATATGGTGGGCCTGACTACTTTTCTTTTCTTTTCTTTTTTCTTTTATATATAAAAAATTCTGTACTCTGCCTCAATGTGATGCTTGATAGGCAGCCCACTAAGAATTGCTTACAATGTTAGATAAAAGCAGCTCAAATGAAATCTGTCCAAATTAAATCACCATTTTCATAGACAACGAGCAAAAAATTGGTATTTAATTATTCGAATATTCATCTTCATTAATCAAAGCTGAAGAAGAAAATTGCCCAACGCAAATCATCCTGGTACAATTGCTAAGAAACATTACTTTGCAATGACAAAAAATTTTGTCGAGTTGGATTAGATTGAGCAATTATGTGGCTGGATTTCCACTTATCAGCGACTGTATATGTAGCTTCATGCGCACCCGAGTAGAAAATTCCAAATGCAAGAAAAGAAGTGAAAGGATGCGTTGGCCCCGCATCCATCGCCCTCCGTCTGTACCGGTCGCCTCGCGAGGGAATTGCGGTCCTAACAAAGCGAAAAAAGCTAGGTGAGAGAGCTTTCGGTACACAGAAGGTGTACATAAATTCATACACATGCGCAAATCCACTTGAAAGTTGACTAAATTCATCATAATCTAAGACTACAAATTCACCATTCACATATTTAATACAGTAATTAAACAATTTAAGAAAGAAAAAAAAGACGAATTATCATAAAACCTAAAATAGGTGATAATTTATAAGCAACTAAGAACCAAGTCATAAAAGGTTAGCATCAATGCAAGGAATGTGCATTTGGATGCCATATAATATCTAGTTTTTATATGGTTAAATTAATTAAAAAAAGACCCATATGAATGATTTCCCTGTTATCTGTGTGTGCATGTGATCTCAAGGTTTGGTAAGAGTATCAATGCTTCACTGTTTTAGGGGGCATACTTTAGAAATTAAAAAGCATAAAGAGGAGAAAAGGAGAAGAAGGAAGGCTTACAATCAGTCAATCCAATCATTAAAGCCTTGCAAACGGTCCAAAATAAGGACATCCCATCCAAAGAAAAACGGAAAAGCAGCGAAAACGTCACTCTTCTGTTCATCATATGTTCGGCCATCTATGCTCTTGTTAAGCCAAAAGAAACAAAATTCCAAAGTGCTACAGCTAATTGGTAACGGCCGAAGACATGTCGACACACCTACTTTTATTCCACTCTCTAAAATATTCCAATAAAACGTTTGCTTTGGTTAGAGGGTATCCAAGCTTGACATTAATGTTAAAGCATCCAATACAACTCATGGTTAGTAAAATAATTCAATTTAATATGCACGATTTTGAGCCAACACACTTGTTGATAATATAAGATAATTTTGAAGAATCAAATAGTAGACATTAATCTAAAGGTATACATTTTTTACCACTATATTACATCTTTCAATCTACATTTTAATTACAAGTTTACAATCATATTATCTAGGAAAAAGATGTGGCTTATTAGATTAAACTAGACCTATTTACATGTTTTTTGAGGCAATTATCATAGTCTTCCATTATTTACATGTTCTAAATACCAAGGATTAGAACTGATAGTTTCTCTAAGAATAATCATAGAGAATATATATAGAGAGAGAGGGGGAGTATTTTTGCATATACAAGTCTTGACAGGAATGAGACTTATCCATTACTTATACAACTATGCAATCTGAGAACTAGTTAGATTTGTAATCAAATAACATAGTTAATGAGATTCCTTTTGAAAGATTGTTAATGACTCAAAATTTAATTTTAACAGTTAATTAGGTGGGCTATACTTAAAAAAAATAGAAGACATAAGGATCATGGTTATCATAATCATTTTCATTATAAGTTGCTTTTGACTTACCCTTTTGTGCCATTCTTATTAATCTTGGGCAATGTTATATTAAGCTCTAAACAGTTTTATATCCATTTTAATAATCTTTAGCCATGTTTGTTTTAATTTTTCACTTATTCTCTTTCGAGTTATTACCTTTTGGTTATTTTAACAGATGCAATTTCTAATCTATTTTACAGGTGACCAAACTACTTAGTCTACTTTATCTTATTTCATTACCCATTGATTCTATCACTAGAATATCGTCAATTACTTTATTTTAAAATTTATTTATTTTTATTTTACCATTCCTCTACCTGAACATCATCATTCAACTGTACTCTTCTGCTTGTGGATATATACGTTTTTTAATTGCCTATCACTCCTGATGAAGTACAATCATTTAGTTCTTAGAATTATTGCAGTTGGATTATGTATCTTAGATACATTGATATATCTACTTATAACTTTTCTCTCTTACAATACTTCATTAATTCTCTTAGGACCCAATTAGTTGCTTTTCCAAGTTAATAAAATGAAATAAATATTCTTCATTTTCTATCAACATTTTTTGCCTAAGCGATTAATTAATAAAAAAACAAAATATTTTTTTGGTGATTTTATTAGCCTGGACCTTTATGGGACAATTTGGGTAGATTTTTTATTTTAAGGAGGAATCTCGATCCTTGGTCCAATTGTTGCCTTATTCAATCCTATCCTAGGAAGTTATTGTTACAGATTTTGGACATAGTGGGCCATTATTAGGGATAGATGTAACAAATTAGCCACAACCAATTTAAGTCAACCTAACACGGCTGAAAGAGACATGGGTTGATTTGAAATAGAAGTTAAAGAAATGGGATATTAATGGAAAAAATATGTATCTTTGTCAGGAGTTCAGTAAGCTCTTGGATTATTTCGTTAAACAGAAGAAATGTAGCTTAAAAGCAATGCTTTGTTTCACTTAATAAGAAAGTTATACTGACGTGAGTTTCTTAGCCAGGGCCATGTTGTGTAAAGAAGCGAGTAGAGTGTAAGCCTCGCTCGTGCAGAAAATCCAATCCATACATGGAAGACAACTTGCTATTTCCTGTATATGTGGAAGTGGTAAACAGCTAAATTGTTACAGTCACCTCAAGGAGGGCTTGTATTTTATACATGAATGCCTGTCACTTGAGCGTGTCTTAACATACGTTATTTGCATTGGACGCATGTATAGACCATGCCAAATTAAATGGGAGAGTCTTCATTTTTCAATCTTAGATGGTGAACAGAAAATTGAATTGGCTCTGCACAGCCATTCAGGAGCCAGAATATGCCTCAGCATCTAACTTTTCTTAAAGATATTCCCAACATGAATGGGTGGCCTAACCTCTCAGTATGCTCAATGCTAAATAAGGCTGTCAGATTTGAAACTTGGATAAATTTGTGAAGCAGAAAGGTAAATAAGGTGCTGTTTGGATATGGGATGAAGTAAGAAAGGTTTTCCAAATCATCCCTTTAATAATGTATTGAAGCCGTGCTTGCATATATACATACGAAATATAGAAAATATATAAAAAAATTGGAAAAGAAATATAGAATAATTTTAATAAAACAAGAGGTGATGTCAACCATAACATAACTAAAAATAAAATAAATAAATTTTTTAGATAAAAAGATAGAGTGATAACTTAAAATATAAATAATAATAATAATAATAATAAAATAGAGTAATATGTTTTAGATAATCAAGTGTCACAGGGAGAAGAAGTTAAGTTATGCAAATAACTTACGTTAAGACTATTTTTGAGCACCAACCCTTTATGTAAACTAGTATTATTTGAATTGACTGGTCGAACCAGTTCGATCATGAATTAGTCAATGGTCAAATAAAATATTTTTAAAATTTTAATATTATTAATAGAATAAAAAGATAATTAAAATAGTAAAGTATTATACAAAAGATCTATATATTTAAATTAATATCGATGATTTAAATTTTTTAAAATTATATTTTATTATTTTTAAAAATAAAAAACTAGTTCAACCAGTTTAACTGGCTGATCCAATTGGACTCTGAAACCGGATATATGACCGGTTCGACCATGGATGCAGTTTTAATAAGACTTATATAAACAATACATAACCCGGCTATCCAAGAAATTCATAAATAGTCGACTTATGGAATGCTTTAAATGCTAGTACGATGGACCATAGCTATTGAAAAAGCACTTTAAATGCTAGTATAACACGACAAAAACCTTCTAAGAATCATACAAATTGTTATTATAAGCTTATGTCGGCCATTTTGGTATAGTTAGCAAATGTCACTACTAAATAGCTTTTTGGTAAAGCGACAACAACATAATTTAAAGTTAAGAGGATTAATTTGTGCAGTGGTTTAGATATTGTTCAGCCTAGCATACAACTGGGGCTAACATTCCACATTTTTCTTTTCTTGTGAAATGTTCATCTTTCTTTTCTTGTGAAATGTTCATCAACATGCTTCTCTAGCTGCTAGCATAAGCTGCTTGTAAAGATACGCGCTTCTCAAGCAGCTGGGGCAGAAATTACTTGGTAGAGACACCAAGAAAAGTGAAAACGGTTGTTGATAGTTGCATTTGATTTTTGAGCCATGCATGTATAGATAGATAGATATATAGATGTGGCAGGGTTACTATCAAAGGTCGGCATTGATGGGTGTGGAGCCATCATCGTCCGTGGTGGGTGCACCTATCAATTCACACCCACTCACTCCTCTCCCTCATGCACCATGGCTGCCAATGACACATGAGAAAGGGAATATGTGGCCTCCAACATATTAACCAGATAATTAAAGCGACCCATCTCTTGGCAAGCAACATTGGCTACAGCGAAACTGCACCGGTGGTTGAACAGGTAAAGTGTCCGGTTTACCATCCAACCAGTTACTAGCTTTTATATAATATTTCATTATTTTAATTTATCTTTTATTTTATTAATATTAAAATTATTAAAAAAACTACTTTTGAACTAAACTGGTCTAGACCAGGCTAGTTGACTGACTGGTTCACGGTCGAACTGGTTTGCCCGCTGGTCAAGTCCGGTCTCGATAACATTGGCTACAGCTTACTAACGTGAACATTACGGACTGTAGAATTTAGTTGTAACTTAGAAAGATGACAAATTATCAAATTTATAATATCAAAATGTAAAAAATTCTTGAAAATTTCCCATCTTAGCTTGACAAAGATCTTAGTTGAATACACGAGACAAATGGTAAAGTTACTAAAAGCTAAAAACTATACATTCGCGAGTTATAAAATTCAGATTAAAATTTTTGCCTAAAACTTGATTTATGGGTTTGATGCGAAAAACGATGAATTGTGGAACTCTATGACTGTGTGCATATAAATCTAAGATTGAGATCTTTTCTTCATGTATTTTCTCTAATATTTTACAGACGAAGGAAGAACCAATGTCAGAAACCCGATAAATCTACTCAGATTCCATGGCTGGTGAAACAGCGCGGGTCTGCAGCAGCTGGCGAGGCCATCTTTATACCATGCCCGTGGAATTGTCACCTCAGGGCCTGACATTGAGTAGGTTTAGCTGGCCGGTAAAAAGCTCTTCCTTTGAGAAAATGCCAGGATAAACAATTCAGCTGTGGGTGCGGCCCTAAATTCTCAATATTGTAATTTAGGGGTTGATGGGTGGAGTGGAATTCAATTCTACCATAAATTTTATTTTTCAGTGATTGATTTGACATATATATCCCACAATAATTTTAATTTTTTCATTATTAATTATGTTTTTAATAATTATTTTTTATTTATTTTAATTATATTTACTTTATGATTGACATTATCTTATACAATGATGTTATCAATTTTCAATTCCATCCCAAGATAATCCACTCTACCATTCATGCCCTTAGTTTTTGGATAGACTAAATCTAATTTATGCATGAATTTTTCTATGATTAGATATTATATTAAAAATTATCTTGATTATATATTTATACCGCAATAGCAATAAAAGCTCTCAATATTAAACACTAATTTAGTATAATTTTTCCAATCAGTCTTTTAGCCTAGAAGAGAATAGATGGAAATGTATTTCGTCTAAAGTGTTGCTCTTATATGAATGAATTATAAAATTAAACTTTAGATAATTTAAATACTTTTAAATCAGAATATTTTTTTATATAAATAAATAGTTACAAATATAAAGAATGGTTTGGAGCCAAATGTAGCCAACTTCATTTACACTGGAACTTGATATATAAGCCAAATAAATCTAAATTTTAAGTCTAAATTTGGTTTACAAACCTAAAATCAAAATCAAGTTTGAGCTTTTAGAAGTGAAACAACCTTACAAGCTGACTTCATGACATATTTAAGTGAAACAACCCTACAAGCAGACCTCATGACATATCTACAGCCTCACTCGTCAATTTTTCATAATTGTTTGTTTGTTTTTTAAAAATAGTGGTCTCAACGACAAAAATGGATGCAGTGTTGGCTAAGAGGGCATTTAGGAACAAAATTCAATGACATATATCTATATTAAGAATTCTATTTTTCTATTGTTATTTGTTTTTCATTAAAAATTATTTAATTTTTCTTATTTACTTTATGGATAACATTCCACTTTAAATTAGGAACATCATTTGTCACTCACTTAAAAGAAAACTTTCATTTTTTTTTATCTCAACACCTCTCAAGTCTATTAACCTTTGATAAATAGTATTTTTGAATACAATAAGTATTCCTTTTCGTTTCCACTAGATGCTAGGGCATGATTGAAGAATTTTACGCTACTTCGCTTTTTATTCAGACAAATATAAACCATTTGTCTGATATTAGCATTAATTCAAACAACACATCTAGAGTTCTATTCAAACAAAATACATCTGTTAAGGTCAAATAAATATAAAAGTGCTAAAATATTTTTATTCAATAGGCTACATAAATTTTCCATCATGTGTTCTTCTAAGACTATGATTTATAATTTGATTTCATTCCTAAACAAAAAGTTTCATAAAAATATCAATAATAATCATTCTATATTATGCCACTGTGGATGATGAGAATATTTTAATACAACTTTAATCTTAATGATAGCACAGTGTGGATGAATTTGATTTTATCTAAGATATTAATTTCTTGCTATATAAATCTATGGGCATTTTAATCACAAAAGATTATCTATTGGCATTTGAAAATTGGGTTAAGTTCACATGGGAAATTTTCTTCCCATGTGATACTCTTAATGTATTATTTAAAAAACTGAACGACAAAATTGATCTCATTTCAGGATAAATATACAAGCATTATTTTTTCCTCTATTTATGGCCCCACTTAAGTATCCAATTGAGATAAATTTTATAATATTAACTTAGAAATCGTATTAAACATAATGAATAAATTAAATGTGATAAATATATAATTGTAGACTTGAAACCAAGCATTTTCACCACGGATTATGTTGGAAACGTGTTAAATGTGATCGCATCCATTTGAAATTAATAAGAACAATGGGTAGGAGACACATTAAAAAAAAAAAAAAAAGAGTACATTGAGGATGTGTTAAGGTTAGGATTGTGGAATTTCTGACTTTGTGGTGCGGTAGTAAAGAAAGAGTTTCGCCAGGATTGGCAGTCATAAAAGCGAAGAGCAATTCCCTTTTCTACGTTCTCTTTTCCATTGCCCAGGTTAAAAAGCGAAAGAAATCGAGATTCCATCGTAAATAGGAAAGGGTAAAAAGAGAGAGCAGTGTTGGACCATCTGCCGGCACGATATTTAGTAGATGTTTGGATCTTAATTTTGAGCCTCGCATTTTGATGGCTCTCCACCTACATCTGCTGCTGGTTGTTCGAGAAGCAATTTTCATTCCATGTCCCGTCATCATCAGTGGGCCCCCACACACTGCCAGCCTGAATTCATGTACGGACGGACGCATATCGCCGGAGGGATCGCGACCTGCGGCGGTTAAGGAGCGATTCTGCAACCCCAATCCCAAGTCTAAGTGGGTCCCACATATTATTTCGGATTTTTCGTGCAGCACAAAATATTCGAAACACGAATTTCTTATTTATTATTAAAAATCATCCAAATCCCGCTTCAGGTGGGCCAAACGAGTGAAAACGATAGAGAAAAATGTATTTCCTGTTGAAGTTATTTTATATCCACAAGTAGCCTATATAGTATATATTATTTTAACCATTAAATATATCTTTTTAAGTAGATAAATAAATAATAATTTTTTACACTAATTAATTGGAAGGTATGATGATTTCTTAGTAAATATTTAATTTATATAATTTTTATTAGTTGTGACCCGATAAACGTGGAATTCCAATAATTTCTTGGTAATAAAAGTAAAATCATATTATAAACGTCTTTTGAACTTATTTATGCAATAAGTATAGTTGTCCAATTATGAAATTGAAAATAATAAACCATTCCTAATAGGTTTATGTTAGGGTAGGCCAACACATATTCTACTGGCAATCTAGAAATAATATTCATATCTTGGGCTCATAAAAAATCCGACCCGTGAAAATACCTACTTTTGGAGGGAAATGTATTCACGCTGCGACTCGCGAGTTTATAGCTGGCCCGAGATTCATCATGGCCGTTCATAAAGTAGGGAGGACTGCAATCATGTCCTCTGAGAAAATAAACAGGGGCTAATTATCAGTTGACCCAAGGTTGCAAGCACAGTATTTTCTTCCATCCTCATTATTTGTTAAATAGGAAAATACCCACTAAAATGTGTGGCAATATTCGTAAGAAAAAGAAATAATATAAAATAATAAAGGATGATGATTGAAAATATAATAAGAAAAAATAAAATAGACGGGGTTTATAAATAAAATATATTAAATAATAATAAAAAATATAAATAATAATTAAAAAAATTATGAATTTTGGGTTGTTAAATGTCACAAGGAAAACAAAAATTTCTCCCCCTCTTCTCTTAATTATCATGCGCATTTATATTATATTTGTGCTAAGTTTATTTTCAAGGATGCTCCCAATTTTTCAAGTCATCCATGAAATAAATCTCCCACCATTACATAATTATATAGCAATTTGTTATGGAAACAATAACCACTCTACAATAATACAAGCATCTATCGTAGAAATAATAAGTAAAAAAATTAGAAAAATCAATGAATTATATGAATATTCATGGAATGCACAAACGCATATTTCTTACATCCATGAATTACTTTCTTTAAAATTTATTTTTTTCCAAATACCTATAATTCATTTTTATTACTTATTTATGATTCACATATATATATATATATGAGGTAGATAAATAAATATATACATTTATCCAGTATATTTTCTCATTTTTAAACCTTTAGAGCTTTTCATTCCAATCATTTCTCACCTTAATTTTTATAATTTGTGTAGGCGTATTAAGATCATCAAAGCGTTTATTGTATAAATAAGCTACATGACTTACTTTTATTTATATTTCATCGAAGAATCTCCCACGCGCGTGGCGCAAAAAGGCCGGAGAATTCGCATGAAGAAGCTCATCCTCGCGCGAATATTCCTCTCCTTTAAACTTTAATAACTGCCACACTAGCGGAATAATGACAGATCGCTGTTTACTCCATTGCAGCTAGCTAGGCCAACCCACTTCTCATTTTCCACTCCCCGCACGCGCATTGCGCGTTTTTCGCTACCGCTTCCTCTCCCTCTGCAGCCGACACTCGCTGCGCCCCCCCTCCCCTCTCTCTCACCATCCCACAGCCGTTGCTTTCTTTCGCTGCATCAGATGACGTTCCTCTCTTCTCTACCACCATTTTCCCATCTCACTCCTACAACTACTACCTGCATTCCACTTCCAACATAAAATCTCTCCCTCTTCCTCGCCCTTCCCGCTGTTTTCGCTCTTCCGACGCTGCTCTGCAGACCATAGCAGCTAGCAGCTACTGCTAGAACACGCAAGGTGAGCCCTCCCTCGTTCTCTGCCTTTCTCTGAAGCTCTGCTTCTCTGAGAATTCACCAGTTTCTGGCCTTCTGTTCTGTTCTGCTGCGTTTTTCGGCTGCTCTGCTGTTTTGGTTTGGGGAGCGTAATGAGCCCGGGGAGCCGTTCCAGCTGGTGCGGGGAGAGATATTTGTTGGGTTTTTGTCGATGACGGGTTTTGACGGCGCGTGGGGCCCACTCTACAGCTCCATGCAGGGCCTTTCTCCGCCGTCCTATGGCATCCGGGCCGTTAATCCGAGCCGTTGATTAGGCACTGCGCCGTGTGAGTGGGTCATGTGAATTGGGACTGTCGGACGGTTTTTTCTGGGCGACTTCGTCCGTGGTTCACATGCAAGTGTTGTACCGTTGATATTCTACCGTTGTTGCATTTGGCCTGCATGTGTGGTGGCTGACGAACGGCCTGCGTCATCCAATGGTGAGAACTGGCCTGCATGGCTGCTCTGTCGCCGTCGGATGATGGTCGGAATCACTGGCTCTGATCAATTTACCGTTGATGGGCCGGTTGGAGGAAATGCCCCTTCAATTAGCTCATTGATGTTAAGAATTTTGATAGAGCTAGATGTGCGGATGAATTTTTCTCTTATCTCCTCAAAAAAGGATGTTGTGGGATCTTTGATCAGAGTGAATTTTGTATGGTTGCTGCTGCACATTACAACCTTGTAGATGGACTGTCGGGATGAGCATTAGACATTGGCTTAATTTATCATCCTTCTGATCTTGGGTTGTAGACCCTTGTTTCCGGGGCTGATTTGGGTTTGGTCGAAATTTCCTTCTTGTTGTGATTTGTTTTGCTTTGATTTTGGTATTCATTTCAATATTGGGTTATAGCAATTACAGCTGAAGCTTTGCAGGATTATTTATGTTATGCCCCAGATTTTAAATTATTGATAATAGGTATGTTGCTGGTCACCTGTAATAAAAAGGTTAGCTTATAAAATGTTCTGTTTGTGGAAATTTTGGTTGTGTGTATGTTTTCTAGCATTTTTTTTGCCTACCTGATGAACCTGCTCTCTTCTTTATCTTAGATTTGGTATTAAAAGGTTCACTGAAAAATGTATTGCAGCGAAAGTAGAATTCTTCTTGCAATTTTCCTTTTCTGATAGTTGATCCTCTGTTTTATGTTGCGGAATAGTTGTGTAGCCATTTTTAGTTTCTTTTGAGAATATGTATCCCCTCTTAAGGAAGGAAATGATCCCACTGCAGCAAGTCTGAGAATAGCTAAAGATCATGATTTGATTTAGGTAGGTCTTGGTTTCCCTGCATGATAGATGGTTCCACTGTACTTCGCTCTGTTCAAGATGATAGTTGTTCGAGTTGCTTTTGAAATGCAGGCTACCTAGCATTTGTTGTATTATTTAGTTGCCTGTATTAATGAGTGAAGATGTGAAAAATGTATGGAAATGCAAGATAGCATTATTGAGATATATCACTAATGGAGGTAGCAACAGGAAAGTTTGGAAGTTTTCAAAGAGACTTGAGGAGAATCTACAAGATTTGTTTTTAGACATTAGAGTTTAATCATGAATGTATTGTAAAAATAAGGGAAAAGACATGCAGATTAATTTTGTCTTTTGTAAGCCCAAAAGGTGCCTTGGTAAATACATGTAGTGAAATCCAGCCTACTATACTAACTTAATAATAAATCTACTTGAAATGATGAAGAAATAATTTGAGTCCTTTGAAAAAAGCTTTAGCTCACATATACATAGATTTGAGAATCTTTTTTTTTTTCCCAAAGATTTTAAAATCTTTTACCAAAATCCCGTGTCCGTGATATTATTACTGATATTATGGTTAGGAGAAAATATGCTGTAGCAATTGGTGAGTCTCTGCAATTGATAAATGTCCCTGATGAAACTAAAGCTTCTTTACTCTAGTCTCTGCATTGGTGAGTCTACTGAAGGCATATTACTGATATTATAAACAATGTGTCTTATTTTTTGGAAGCATGGATCTGCAACTATGTTTTTGAAGCCACCTCCAGGCTCATTACTAAAATTTGTGCCAAGATGTTGAACTGTTGTAGGCAACCTTGAATACTTCAAAGATATTAACCAAAATGCAACCTTTTGGATACTACTCTCAAATTTGCTTATTTCAAAGCGCTACACCAAGCAACTTGATATAAGCAACCTACTTTCACCCAGTCAGATGTTTCATATGCAGTTTCAAATAAGTGGATATGTTCCTCTGATTTAGGTAATAGCTGAATACCAAGTAAACTGAAAGGGAACAGTACAGGACAGTTATACAACCAGCCATTTGTAATATTACTCCAAAAAAGTGAGTATAATGTTTATTTCAAAAACTTACTATGCTTTATTTCATCATGATTCTTTTGCTTTTGGTTTTTCACTGCATATATATATATATGTACTTTTGTATCTTTGTATTCTGAGAATATCATGTTCCTCT
>JAYJMB010071784.1:2265-13184 GCA_036873735.1 Pouteria campechiana | reverse complement strand
CTATACATCTTAGTACCTAAATGTATGAAAAATCTTAATTGATGTGCCTTTTCTAGGATCTCTCTTCAGAGTCCACATTAGGCACCACCAATTTGTTGCAAAACAATAGAGTACTCTTAGGTCTATATTGAAACTCAGTCTACTCTCCTTGATCCAATTTATCGTAAATCTCTTGAACAAATGGATCCTGCTTTTGAGTTACCTTAATTCGATCAATGTGTCAGCTTAATTAGCAAAGCACTCAGCTGTCTTACTTCTTTTGAAGGCAATACTTCAAGTTGCAGTCCTTCTATCTGACGAATCAACTGCATCTAATTTATAACTATAGTTGCTATGCTTGCAAGGGATTTACAACTCAAAGCATCTGCCACCAAATTAGCTTTACTAAGATGATAATGAATGATGATATCATAATCCTTTAATAGCTCCAATCATCTCCTCTGCCTGAGATTTAGCTCTTTCTAGGAGAAATATACTTAAGACTCTTATGATTTGTGAAAATCTCAATTTTCTTGCTGTACAAGTAATGTTGCCAAATTTTTAAGTCAAACACTACTGTCGCGAGCTCCAAGTCATGTGTAGGATAATTCTGCTCAGATAGTTTCAATTGACGTGAAACGTATGCTATCGCCTTATCACGTTGCATAAGAATACACCAAAGTCCTTTATTAGAGGTATTACTATACACTATAAAATTACCTCTGCTATATAATAAAGTCAACACTGGAGTTGTGGTCAATCAATTCTTTAACTCTTAGAAACTTCTCTCACATTCATCTATCCATACAAACTTTGTATTCTTGTGCATCAATTGCATTAAGGGCACCATGATAGAGGAGAAATTTTTCACAAACCATCTATAATAACCTGCTATATCCAGGAGACTATAAACCTCAGTAAAAATAGTAGGTCTTTCTTAGTTCACCATTACTTCAATTTTCTGCGTGTTTAGAGAAATCCCCTCACCATTGATTATGTGTTCAAGGAAGGCGATGCTATCCAGCCAAAACTCATACTTTTTTAGTTTAGCATTAAACTTTTCCTTTCTCACAATACGAAGCACATCTCTCAACTACTCTTTGTGCTCCTCTCTATTCTTAGAATATACCAAGATATCATCAATAAATATAACCATATATTTGTCTAAGAACTGATGGAATATCTAGTTCATTAAATCCATGAAAGCTGGCGGAGCATTTATTAGCTTGAAAGACATCATCAGGAATTTATAATGACAATACTGAGTATGAAAAGTAGTTTTTGCTATGTCTTCTTCTCTGATTTTTAATTAATGATATCCGGATCGAAGATCAATTTTGGAAAAGATAGTCGATCCCTTCAATTAGTCAAAGAAATAATTGATGCGCGGTAAAGGGTATTTATTCTTAAGTCTTGACAGTTACCTTGTTCAGTTCTTTGTAGTCTATGCATAATCTAAGGCTACCATATTTCTTTCTGACAAAAAGAACTAGTGCTCCCTAAGATGACACACTAGGGTGGATAAACCCTAGGTCAAACAATTTCCTCCAACTGATCTTTTAGTTCCCTTAACTCCATTGAAGCCATATGATATAATGCCTTAGATATTAGACTTGTCTCAGGGACTAAGTCAATAGTAAATTCAATCTTCCTATTAGGAGGTAATTCAGGCAACTCATTTGGGAATATATTAAAAAATCTTTTGCATCATCGAAATATCTTCAACTCTCAATTTCTTCCCATCAACTATTATAATTTTCACTAAAAAATCTTGTCATCCTTATCTTAACATCTTCACTGCATGAAAAGTCGACATTAAGTGAGACACCTTTCTTCAATTTCCTTCGAAGATAAATTCAATCTAATCTACTGAATGGATCCTAATATTCCTCTCTTGGCAGTCTATACTAATCACCCATATGCTCATTCATCTAAAGCTTTCATATGCATAACTATTAGATCAGCTAACATCACTATCTCTTTTATCTAAATAGGATAAGATAAACAGACGTGATTTATGACCAAACTATCACCCATAGGTGATGTAACCAATAAATCCTCAAACATCTTTCGAGAATGCAAGTTATGTTTTCGAACGAAATCAAATGCTATAAAGGATCTATTTGTTCTAGTATCAAATAAGGCATGATAATAATGCCCATAAAGTTAGATCATACTTGTCATTGCACCTGCTGAAGCTTGGAACTACTCTGGTATTAGAGCAAAGACCTGAGTGGTCTGCGAACCACCTCGTTGTTGTGGTGGTGTTGCTCTGGTCTATTGATGTTATCGTGGCTACTGCTACTACTGTCCACTAGTTGAAAGGAATTGACATTCCCTAGAGTAATGACTAGCTCCTCTACAATGATAATAGACCACCCCAACTATGTACTCCCTAGCCTAATGATCCATCTTGCCACATTTGAAGCATATATCTCATAAAAAATGACATTGTCCAAAGTGAAACTTTTTACATTTGTCACACTTCCTATGAGGTGTGATTCCTTTCTTGAACTTAGATCTCTTAGATTTAGATCCTTGTCCAAAATACTATACCTCTGTCTCTTAGCTGATAGTTCTTCTTTATCTGGGGAATCCTTATGTTTTTCAGGAATGCACAATGTCTATTTTACCTCGTTCTCAACAAGCATAGCATAGTCCACTATCTAACTATAGATCTGATATTTGAAGAGCTTAACTTTAGCTTTGATGCTTGATGCCAAACTATTTTCAAACTTTTGCTCCTTAGCCTCTTCATTTGCAGCAATGTCTAGGGTATAATGAAGTAATGCACAAAACTGTATCTCATACTGGGTCACTGTTATTGACTAGGGGTGTAAATCGGTTTGAGCTCAACTCAAACCCGATTGGCCTAACCCAAAAATGGGTTGGTTTGGGTTGATAATTTAGGAAATTGGGTTTGACTCGACTTAGTTTGGGAAATAGGGTTGGTGCGGGTTGAAGGGTAGGGCAACCCGATTTGGCTATTTATATAAATAAAAAAATATGATATATGATAGATGCATATGATGATAATGGATTGACACAGGATCATGTCCAAGGAAGGATTGGATTCAGCCATGTCAAATGAATGAATATTTGCTAGATTCTTTCTCCCAATACCCAGTGGCATGACAGCTGCTTTGTTTGGTGACAGCAGGAGTGGAAAGTCGGCAGTTGTTGGTCTAATTGAGAGGTTATATGATCCATAAATTGGTTAGCCAGGAACCTATCCTAACTCGAAGATAAAGAAAGGAGCTTGCTATCGGTGCTTTAAAGGGAATCGTTTTACAGAGAAAGAAGTCTGCTTTGTTTGTAATGCAAAGTATTGTAGTAATTGCATGCTTCGGGCAATGAGATCAATGCCTAAAGGGAGAAAATATGTAACTTGCATTGGGTATTCGATCAATGAGTCTAAGTGAGGGAACTTGGGCAAATGCTTATGGATGCTGAAATGATTGCTCAGCACATTAGAAGTTCAATAGGTGATGAGAGCAGAGAGGTCGTGTGAAGCAAATCAGCTATAGCCTGAGGATGTTTACATGAATGGGAAGGAGCTTTCTCAGGACAAGATGGTTTTACTGTAGGCATGCTTAAACCCACTGAGTAAGCTGGTGCTGGGAAGATATTGGTACGATAAAGTATCAAAATATTTGGGGATGAATTCAACCTCTCTACTAATAATTATAGTGGGGTCATCTTATTTACGGTGGATTTTGACGTGGTGTCTTATCATCTCACGTGTAGCTGATCATGCCTGGCTATGTCTATGCAAGGAAAGTCACATGACAAGCAAAGTGGCCAAGGAATGAGGCTGAGGGCTAAAGCAATCGACCATAGGTCAACCAAACCTAGTAATTTAGGGGGCTTCAAATCTTAGGCCTAAGTAATCTCTCACATTGATATTTGTCAATGTGGACAGTGAACATATGGAAATAACCACATCAACTTTCTAGGAAGCCAATTAGATTCCTAAATTGTATTAAAGACTGCTATCTATAATGAAAAGCAATTCCAAATAAAGGGAAAAACTCTATTTTATGATGATTCTCAAATAAGAGGCCTAGTTTGACATAGAATAACAATAGACCATTTTTTTAATTAATTGTTAGTAATATGGAATCAAGTATATATATATATATATCCTTGATGAAACTTTCAATTTCAAATCAGACCCCACCAATGTTAGAATTAAACTACAAGGTTAGAAAATATTCCAAGTCTCTTTTATAGCTCTAACAGGCAATTTTAGGATCATATGATGAATAATTTGTTTGACTTACTAGGAACTTATCCTAAGATGGATCAGGCTGAAAATTAGGCTTGTTAGTTAGGAACCTATCCTATTTGCATCAAGCATCTATGATAACATTGCCTATGGTAAGGATAGTGCAACCATTGAAGAAATCACAGTTGTTGCTGAGGTTGCCAATGCTTCCAAATTCATAAACAAAATGCCATAGGTTCCAATGATTTAATCTAAACTTCATTTGATTTGATTCCTAGTTTAGTGAACTTCTATTTAGTCAAGTTATTTGAGGAAGAATTTATGTTAATGATATTTTTAGATTTTTCTAATTCCATTTAGATTACTTTCTATGTTTATAGGTTGATTTATGATATTGCTTTTATCCTATTATGCATTTGACTCATATACTTGCCTCACTTTCTGAGATGAATATTTATTATTTAATATTTTTTAACCTCAATTATTAACCCAAAGTTGACCCAATTTTCTTAGGTTGGTTTAGGGTTGGGTTGGTGTTTTACAAATAGGGTTAGGGTTGAGTTGGAATTTTATAAATAAGGTTTGGGTTGAGATTACCCCAATCAGAGTCAACCCGACCCAATTTACACCCTTATCATCTACCCCTGTCTCAACTTGGTAAACTTTTGAGCTTTTTCAACTTGGAGAGTTGAAGGAAATAATTTCTCATAGAAATTTTCCTTGAACATGTTTCAAGTAATCTCAATATCCTGACTCTCTAATACTTACTTTCCTTACTCCCACCACCGGTGAGCATCATCTATTAATTGAAAGCCTACGAGATAGACTCTCTATGCTTTAGAGCAATTTGCTCATAGCATCGAGCCAGTTTTCAGCTACCATGTCATTTCCCCCAGAAAAAGTTGAAGGGTTCAGAAAAGTCGAGTTCTTTTGATTTCTAGTCTTTTTGGAAGCTAGCTCGTTGCATTTTCCCTTTCTCACTGACTAAGACTTTGTGGATGGGTAGAACTGCCTTTTTGTAGTCCTTTCTTGTCTAACTACCGGAACTTGCTCCGATCATTCTCTATGATGGTGTCCTACACCAGTTCCCTTACTAGCAACCTCATTCCTCTGATCTGATGGTCCAGCCCTATGCCCCTGATCTAGATGATGGTCATCTGCATCTCATGCTCTCTCTCCCTATCCCTCAGCTTGGATACCATACATCTATCTAGCCTGCTGAGTTAGTGGAGCTAGGGGTGTAGCCACAACAGTTTGAGGTTAATATGCACCTAGTCTCATATTAATCTACTGGAACTGGCTCATCATCTCCTGTTTGAGCATTGCCAACTCTTCTTGCTAAGTATTGACCCTTTCTGTCAAGGTAGTCAAGGTCGGCCTTTCGTCTGCTCATTTGTTTACTCTTGTACCACCTCAACTAGTTCCTACACCAGATTGCTCTAGTTGATTCGTCATGGAACCTCCTTCTCGAGCATTCTCCATGGGGTTCATATTGTAAGAAGGATACATCTACATCTCAATATGCATTGCAGATAAGATTTATTTATCATCTAATCCTTTCGTAATTAAAATCTCTATTTTTATCATGGAGAATCCTAAACAATCAAAATCTTTATTTTTATCATAAAGAATCCTTAAAAATTAAAATCTCTATTTTACCATAAAGAATCCTCAAATGTAAGCTTCTATTTAAGGCACCCAAACCGACCCCAATCTCTTTTATTGAGTTTGGTCCTTTCATGCATTATGTTCATTTTTAATCTAAGTGCGATTAGCTTTGATACCAACTGTCACGCCTTAATCCCAAGGACAACAGAATTAACTATCATTCCCAAATTCAAGGATGAATCTCTCAAGATCTATCACACTAGAAATGAAATATAACCACAAATGAAACCATAATAACTTACAATTAAGAAAAAGAATGAATATACCATATAATCCATAATGTAATCAAGTATAATTCTTCAAGTCAAAAGTGAAATACAACAACTATTCTTTAAAAATCACTATCATAGAAAACATTTCCACATCCACCCCCATGCCAATATTAATGCCCTCCACAAGCAGCATTCTTTGTAAAAAAGGATTAAATAATATTTGGGGTGAGTCATAGCAACTCAGTAAGTAATATGCATGTAACTAGTACATGTGATAAAAATACTAATCACATTACAACATGTCATAAACTGTTTGGTTTGACCGACCATAACATCAATCTTGGGAAATACATCTCATCCATTCTGCTCTTTCAAGCCTTTCTATCTGACTATTATCTCGTTAGATTAATGTCTCAGATCACATCCTGAATGGTTTGTCGGACCATAACATCACATTTAGCCATTTAGGGATATACCTCTCATCCCCCACATGTTGCTCATCAAACTTTATGATTTGGGTAACTACTTAATACATCTACATCTCAGATCATATCCTGACTAGTCTGGTGGACACAATATCACATCTAGGGAATTATGTCCTTTGTCCTTTCAACCTCATGATTTGGTCATCAACACATCAGCATCTCTGATCATATTCTAAATGATTTAGTGGACCATAATATTACATTTGTTCACTCAACCTCATGATCTTTACACTTTTTGGACAAGCTTACCCTTTTATTGGATCTAAAACATCCAAAAACCTTAAGATCAACTATTTGATCATCCAAATTGGAGATCACGTGGTCTAAAAATTAATAATTCAAATTTGATCATTCATTTTTATATAATTTGGCCATCTTTTGAATAATCTAATCCTTCTATTAGATCTAGAATGTTCAGAAATATTAAGATCAACTATCTGATCATCCAGATCGGAGATTGTCGCGTCCATAAATCAATAAATCAAATCTAGTCATTCATTTTCATATGGTTTGGCCATAATTTGAACAATCTTATTCTTTCATTGGATCTAGAATGTTCACAAACCCCAAAATTAATTATTGGATCATCCAAATAGGAGATCATATGTTCCAGATCTATCAAAAACTTTCTTAGTTGTACGTACACTTGTCGACATCGGTGGAACTCACTCAAGCTAGCGCGCCTGGGCTTGCCATTTTCTAGGCTGAAGCCTAGCACTGGACATCATCGCCGTCCCCATTGGGCCTCCCACTTGGGCGTGCTCCATTAGGTCTTGGCCTACCCGCTAGCTTGGCCAAATCCCAAGCAACGACGTATTTTTTTATTTTTTATCAAAAAAATAATTTTTTTACCATTATTCCAAACTTCTAGATTTGAAAATTAAATCATTAAAGTGACAATGACATGCCTAATCATCTAATATGGTTCACATGAAATCTAAGGTCCAAAAATTTCCAATTTATTGAATTTTTCTTTTTTCACATTTTATTAAATTTAACCAATCAAATGATGTAATTTCAACCCCAAATTTCTACCATAGGGTAATATCATTAATTAGAATACATCTAATGGTTTGGATCTTGAAAATAATCATCACAATAAAAATTCATTTTCCATATATATGTTTTCTCATGGGACAGTCCGTGGACAATGTCTTTTAATCTCTCCCACCCTTTTTATATCTTCATATACATGCGTTACTTCATGAATCTGAACCATAGGATATATTTTACATAATAAGAGATTCATTTCAAAACCTACATGTAATATTTAAAACTTTCAAATATATAGAAATTTAATAAAATTTCTGTTTTACATGGTTAGGAATATTTGACCATTTAGATAGTCATTTTACATTATATTCTTATCAAATTCATAGGGTAACAAAATACACATAATTCAAACCTATTTAACAAATTAGATTATTCAAATAACATGCATAAAAATTCGTTTGCAATTCATATAAAATGAATATTATATCACATATTTCAATATATACGCACAACATGATTAATTGCATACATCTCAGCTAAATCATACTTTATACACGTCTAATTAGTGATTTCATTCAGCATAATTATCATATGTAAAATGTAGATATATCTATCTACTTTGTTAAAAATACATGACAAAATTAGAAATAAAGTCTCCCCCTTCTCTTATGTCGCAGCGATATGTCTCTTTCTGTCGCTAACTCTTATAATGAGAGTGCTTAATCATGCATGCCCAACATCCACCTAACATGCATTTTAATGCCTACTGAAAAGGATGCATACTACCAAGTTTACCTACTGAAAAGGACTACCTAAATTATTATTATTATTATTATATATTACACGGTTATTACATTTGGCTTCGTCAAAACCTATACAAAAGATGATTTTAAGGAGTAATCGTCTAGTTATTAGGTTTGGGTGTCAGTTCGTTGTCGAGTACATAAAGAGGAGTTGGGTTAGGTTGGGTTTGATCCTAAAAGTATCCAACCTACTCTAGAACCTGATTAGTCACATCTAAACCTCGTCTCTTCATATCCAAAACATACGGAGAAGGTTGTGCTAACATCCTGTCCTTATCAGATTCCGTCTTTTCACCAATCGAGTGGTGCCAATTGCATTGATTTTTGGGATAAATCTCCCATCTACTCCACTACACCATCAGCCATTTTCATTTGACGTTGGAGCATACTACCCACTTCCCTCATGTTCTCTCCCTTAGCAGGCTTACTAGGTTCCTTTTCTCGCTTTGTCTCGTATTTCCCTCAAACACTATAACATTTCTTCGACGGATGAGTCAAATTCCAATAATTCATCCCAACATGCTACGAGGAAAACAACGTATGTTTTGACTCTTGCAACCGGTCATTTAAAATGGGGAAATTTCCATGATCCACATCAAGTTTTACTCATTCTAAATTAGACAAGCTTTTTATTTTTTAAAAGTTGGCTCATGAAGTATATATTATCTTAAATCCCAAAATTACTATATTTGAAAAGATGTTTTTACTCTTTCTTTTGATCACTTTTTAAATTCATTAAACCATAAAAATCTCATTATTTATGTATGTAAAATGGATCCCGACTTTGTTTAAGTTAAAAATAAATAATTTTTTTTTGTCCTTTATAGAAGGAAAAAGTGATCAAAAGAAAGATAAAAAGCATCTTTCAGCAGCCGACTGTAGAGTCTTAGTGATCATAGTTCATAAATGTGTTTTAGAATTTGAGGTAATAATTAATGGGCTAATTTGAAAAACTGAAAAGGTTGTATCCAATTTAAAATTATTATAAAACTCAGTATCCATTATGGAATTTTCCCTTATTTAAAATGAGTTGGCTCTCTTCGGATAGGAGTTGGTTACAAAATCTTGAAATGGTAGCCTTTTAAGCTATTTGTTTTGTCAATTTTCCAACCTGCAGTTCTTACCATGAAAGGGACTTGAAACCCTAGTCATTATTACAGGGAGGATGCATTTATGGTAGGATTGTGATTAAAACTTAGCCATCAGAAAGTAGCCTTGACGAATTCTAACCTCCCCACGATGTTGGAGTTTTTCTTTGAACCCTTCTTCTTCTTTTTTTTTTTTAAACAAAATTAGATATATTTTAAAAATTTTAAAATCTTTCTCTAAATTTTCTGAACTATTGTTTGTAATTGACTCCAATGCAATGTTTAGAAAACTGGACTAGGCCGGTTGTCGATTTTGCTTTTTTTAATATATATATATATATATATAACTAAAATTTTAAAATTTCTATGAGCATAAAGGAGGAGGAAAGATTGAAATTATGTTATTTTGATTAATTTAATACATATGTGATGGGTTTTTATTTATCTTAGATTATTTATGATGCATTTTAGGTAATATATATTTTCAAAAATTTAAATATATCATCCGTTCAAACTGGTTCGCTCAATCAGTTAACCAAAAACCGGATATTCAAACAGTTCAACCTCCAACCTCCGATCAGATTTTTTAAACATTGCTCACCTGTCAATATCCAAATGTAACAACACAACATACCTAAACGTACAAAACTACCCAATTAATTAGTAATTATTATCACTAACAACCATTTAAGAGCTGTTCGGTAGCCGCATCAAACAACTCAATTTGGATGTGGAAATGGGATCCTGTGGTGCTGAAAATATACCAAGTTTCGCCCAAAAACATGAATTCATACATACAAAATTTGTGACTGAATTTTTTAGCCACCGAATTAATTTTGTATTCATAAGAGGTTCTTATCATATTATATATTTTCTGTACTATTATATATTTTTCTATGATTAGATAAATAAATAAAGTGATAAATGGAGCCTCGTCTTAACAAGACTGGCCAGCGTTCGGTTCATTATCAAACTCGTCTGGTTTTCAAAACACTGATACTTGACCATGAAATGCTAGTGACTTTCAAAATCATGCTTGAAATACCGGGTCCATTTAGGAATCCTAAAAAGAGGCCAAGAAAAAGGAATAAGGAAAGATGGAGGAAAAAAGTTAAAATGATATCTGTAATAGAGAGTAATGACTAAAAATAAAGTGAATACAGATAAAATAAATAGACTTTTTTTTTATAAAAAAGTTAAAAAATAATAAAGAAAAGTAAGATTTTTAAAAAGTTAAGACATAAATCATATTCAAAAAGGTTAAAAAATGGATGAAAAACCTTTTCCCCAACTTTTGCTTGTTCTCAAATGAATTCATTAATTGTCGTTTAGTGGGCTTCCAATGTTCATGTGGGAGGCATTAGAAAGATTACAATATTTCTTTCTTTTTGCATCACTCAAGTCATGATATGGACCCACCTTGACATATATACAACCCATGTTGATGTCAATGTCATAATTGA
>JAYJMB010071773.1:12109-23872 GCA_036873735.1 Pouteria campechiana | reverse complement strand
AGTGATGAAGCATGGAGTTCATCCATTGAACATGTTCTGATCCTTTTAGACTCAACTTTCAGGCCTTCCTTCCTTCAATGTGTTCTGAGCTCATTTTAGTTGACTTCAAAAGTGTCCCTTCAACTTCTGAAATGTTGTTCCACACTTATGAACATTCCAATTTCAGATTGACAAAAGTTCTTTATGTTAAACCAAATAGTTCATATGGCTAACAGCCAAGTTTTGATAATGAGCAACAATATATGAGTGAACATGTGTAGTACTAACAGTTGTGTTTCCAAGCATTGCAGAAACAAATATGAGTATACAGGAAAATAATTCAAATGGAATCAAAATGGAGTGGACAACATACACAGCGAATGCATCACAAGCAAAATCTACTAACTGAAATAAGACAAGTATGCTAAAAAAGAATGACATTGAAATATTGAAAAGAAGCCACAATAAGTAAATATGTAGCCATGAAGTTCAAGTCTCATGAGTGATTGAGTAAATCGTTTACACGTAAAGTTAATGTCAGATAGCATCTGCCTCAGGAAGATTCAAACAAATCATTACATGAACAAGTCTGATGAACTGCTTATAACCAACACTATTTGTAACAAAGAGACAAATTCTGTTTGCAGAAGCAAGAGATAAAACAGAGCTGAAATCTGACAAATGAAGAAGCCAAAATGAAGTCAAAATTATTTAAGCATTTGTCTCTCTTATAAAGCCTATTTGGAACTGAGGAAGATAAAAGAACCTATCTGTAATCTCCTTAAAAAATATAAAAGACAAAGCAGAAGCGGCATAGTAATAGAAGATCAACTGTGTCTATCATCTTCACTTGCAAGAGTTGTCTGCCTCTAGCAGCAGTCAAACCATCAGACAACCTTTGAAGAAGCAAGTTGTCCATACCTCAATGAGTCATCTGTTACTTAATAGGCAACCCATCATATGAGTAACTAAAAGAACATTCGTCTACACACCATAATTTTGTCTATCACTGACGATGGACAAACCAACAAATGAATATTTGGAAGACTTTGTCTATGCCTACAAACTTCATCTGTTGATTACAACAAACAAACAACCGATAAAGTCTTTATATCTATCAAGGAAGGAGCCTTGTCTGTCAAGAATAATCGTCTGCTATTTATAACAAACAAAGCCACTTCGGGTGATGAAAAAAAGACTTCATCTTATGAAGGTCACTTCATCTGTGGTGAAGTAGCTTTGTTCACGCCAACAAAGAGTCGTCTATTACTTACAACATACAAACCAACAAAGCTACTTTATTGGTAAAAAGGGGACTTCGTCTGATAAGCAATAAAGAGAAGAACTTCGTATGCACTTCCATACTTTGTCTACCACTTACAATAGACAATCTAGAAGATGAAGTACACTACTAATCTAAGATAAATCTATAAAGATGAAGTTGTCCTTAGATCTACTCAAGTCACTTTATCTATTACTTATAAGAGACAAAATCAAGACATGAATAGACAAAGTCCTCAAATAAAATATAGCATATTATGAAGAGTAGAAGCTGCCTGTACCAGGCATTACTGACTATACTCTTCGATCAAAATCTTATTCGAAGCAGATTTTATTAAGCAGACTGGACAAATCAAGCTAAGCTGAAAATGAAAAGAAATTCAAAGAAAAGCAGTTTAGTTTCTGATAAAGGTTGTAATATTTAGAGGTTGTGTCCCTTCAGGCTTAATGGGCGTCTTTCCATAATAGTGAAAGAGTCAGTCAATCAGCAAAGTCTTTATCTAGCATTTGCTAAAATCAGAAGGGCATCTTCTTTAAGAATGGAGTTGCAAGCTTTCTAGCAACAGATGAGTTTCTCAATAAGACAACTTTTCAATGGGAGGAATTAGAATGGTCTTCAAAACTCAAAAGAAAGCCAACTACCTCTAATGGATAGAAAATTCTAAAGCAATATAAAGGTGGTGTGGTGTCAACGAAGAAGGTTGAGGAAGCTGAGAGAAAAATCAAAACAAAGTTTTATCAAGTAATACTATGCTTCCTCCTAGATAATCAATCTCCATTGCGCTAATAGACAATGAGCCTAAAAGTTCTATCTTAATTAAATGTTTGGAGTATTGATATCTAATGAGCTTCAAAGAGATATTATTTTATATATGAGCCTAATCTTTATACAAATTAGCCTAAGAAAAGAGGCAATGTAATGTGCAAAAAGAGTATTGTTAATCAGCTATGTGAATTGGTGGTGAACTCAAGAAAACCTCATTGTATGAGTTGTGGGTGAGCTCTAGAAAAGCAATAAGTTTGCTAATGATCTTTAAGACCAGTGAGTTTCCTGGTAAGCTCGTAAATCTAGATGAGTGTTGGGAATACTATGCTCATGCCCCCTGGAGTTGAAATTCAAAAGAGTGTTGGGAACACTATCTACGCCCCCTAAAGCTGTAATCTAGAAGATTGCTAAGAGCACTTGTGTACTTTCATTATATGGTATATAGTGGAACCCAAGGCACAATAATTTGGTGCCCTTAGAGGAGTGGATGTAGAGATAGGGTTCTCAAACCACTATAAAAGTTGTATTTTGTGTTATTTGTGTTTATGTGTTTTTCCACTTGTTTTGTTCTTCATTAAGCATAACATTATCACTCACATTATCATGCACACATAATAACCAGCTTGAAATAAGAATGGCTAAGAGAAGTCAAATTTGGAAGTGAAGAAGTCACGTTGATTAAATAATCAGATATGAAAATTACAAATGTATGCATCACTATTACTTCTTAGTTCATTAATTTTTATTTGGTCATAATTTTTATATGCTCAATTCACCCCTCCCTTCTTGAGCTACTCATTTATATGGGACCAACACTTTATCCTTCTGAAGTGTTATTCCAAAACTTCTTAAAGTTGTGTAGAATTTTATCAACATCATCTTCTAACTTTTGAAGCTTCCTAATGTAGATTTTGAGTTATCTAAAGGTTCTCATTAAAGCCTTAACACGTATCCTCTGTAATTTGGAATGCTTCATCTGAAACCTGCTTCCCTTGCAATTCCACATGCATTCCTTGAAGCTTAAAGAGCTGAATTCTTCTAAGTTCTAAATTTTGAAATTGAGATGTAATATTTTGAAGCTTTGAAAGCTTCCTTTGAAATCTCTAAGGCTTCCTTTGAAGGTTCTACATCTTCTTTATGTTTCCTCAAAATTTAGAATGCTTCTCCTTGAAACTTCCAAATGTAACTTTGGAACTTCTGAAGCTTCCTCTAAAGCTTGGACACTTCTTCTAAAGCTATCTCTTAACTTTGAAATCTTGAAAAACTTTCATTAGTTTAAATTCAAACTATTAAGTAAACAAATTTGACCCAAATCATGATAAACTAAGTTTAATGCAAGTTGGATCATTAAAATTTGCTCCTTTTCAAATTTTTTAGAAAACCATAAAAAGTATTTAAGTTGATAACTCATGTAAATTCATGTTTCATCTAATTCTTTGGTTTTCTACAATTGGTAGCCTGATTTTACACTTGTTAAAAACATACATATTGTATCATCTATTCACTCAACATGCATTTGGAATTTAAATGTCATTGCAACTATTATACTTAATGTATTTCAACCATTTCACTTTACACTCCAAATCATTCATTTCATATTGTATTGAATTCATCAAAATATGATAATAACATCGAATGTAGCCATTTACCATTAAATATCATTGATTGCAAGATAAATTCTTCCATATGTATCACTTCCAAAACTTAGTAAAACTTCATTAGCTTAGATGAAGTCTTAGAAAAGTTTTGTTGTCATCAAAACTATACACCTAAAATCAACAATTCTCCCCTTTAGATGATGATAAAAATTTATAACTTGTGGCAATAAGAATCATGCTTATGAACTATATGCACACTTCCCTTATCTAACTTATTTAATGACCCTTAGGAGTTTTTTACATTTGTGCTCATACGCTAAGACATGAAAACACACCACGATAATTGATACTACTTTTCTCTCCATTTTTGTATATTAATGACATGAAAACAAGTCATGACAACTCTTCTCCCCCTTTTTGTCATAATCAAGAGGAGTATTTCCTTTTTCATTTTCAAATCAAAGAATGTTAGCTCATATACTTCTCCTTCTTCTTCTATAATAAATTTCTATTCTTCCCAATGAGAGAGCTTATTATTGAACCAAATGGTACATATGTCAAATAGCCAAGTTTTGATGACGAGCAACAACATATGAGTGAACACTTAAGGTACTGACATTTGTGTTCCTAAGTATTATAGAAATAGATATAAATGATATACATGGAAACAACTCAAATAGAGTAGACAAAATATATAAGGACTATCAGAACCAAGATCCACTACACTAAAAGCAGACAAAAATGCTTAGACAGAATGATACTGAAACTTTAAAAAGAAGCGATATTGACCATGTATTTCAAAGTGTTTAATTAGCTAATCCATACACATTTCAATCAAGAATATATCTTACACCAGAGATATCAAAGGGAACTACAAACAAAGCTTCAACTACTGCAAAAACTTCCAGATTCAAATCATGCCATGGATAGGTCAAATAAAATGCTCGTACACAATATCTCTCCGCAACACAAAGATGAATTCAAATTGCAAAAGCAAAGGCGAAATGGAGCTGAACTAAAACAAATGGAGAGCTAAAGATGAAGCCCAACAGACCAAGCATTTGTCTCTCATATGAAGTTTGTCATGTACTAAAAGAAGAATAGGGAACTCATCTAGTGAAGTAGAAGACTAAGTAGAAGTGGCACAATAGCCACAGATAAACAACTTAATTTGTCTGTCATCTTCGTTTGTGGCTTGCAATAGACAAACCAATAGATGAACTACTAAAAAGATTTTTCATCTATGTTTCTATGATTCATGATTCATCTGTTGCTTATAATAGACAAACCAATAGATGAACTGGTGCAAAAATATCGTTTGTGCCTCAAAAATTCGTTTATCACTTATAATAGATAAACCAATAGATGAACTATTGGAAATAGGATTCGTCCATGCTTTGTAAATTTGTCTATAGCTCTCTACTAACAAATAAATAGCACAGTCAATTCGTCTACTAGGAAGAAGCTTTATCGGTGCCAACAAGAATTTTCAATTACTTAAAATAGACAAACGAACAAAAAAGCTACTTCATCTAGTCAAAGAACTTCTTCTGGTCAAAGAATTTTGTCTGGTGAATAGTAAGAGAGGAACTCCATATGTGCCTTTACACTTCATCTGTTACTTACAACAGACAAACTAGAAGATGAAGTAAAAGTTTAACAATAATCTCAGGCAAATTTACAAAGAAAAAGTTGTCTATTATATGGATCTACTCATAGCCAATTTGTCTGTTACTAATAAGAGACAAAACTATGACTTGATTAGACAAATTCCTTAGACAAATAATGCTTGAATCATTATAGCATATCATGATAAGTAGAAGCTACTTATACAAGATAATGTTGGCTATACTCTCCAGTCAAACTTTCACTCGAAGCAAATCTTATTAAACACCGAACAAATTGAGCTTAGCTAAAGATGGAAAGAAATTCAAAGGAATGCAATCTTTGCTCTGACAAAGATTGTAACTTTTAGAGGTTGTGTCCCTTTAGTCTTAATGACCATTTTTTTAAAAGAATGAAAGAGTCAGTCATGTAAAAAGTCTTCATCCATTGTTAGCCAAAATCAAAAAGACATCTTCTTTAAGGACGGCACTGTAGGCTTTCCAACTAGTACAAGTTTTATCAAGAAGACAACTTTTCAATGGGAGAAAATTCAGAATGGTCTTCAACATTAAATGAAAAAGATGAAAAAGAGAAAAGAGCTTAAACGAGTAACCTCTCTCTATTAGACAAATGCTTCCTCCCAGATAATTAATTTCCATTGCGCTAATAAATGATGAGTGATAAAGATCTATCTTAATGACATATTCAAAAGTATTGATATCTAATGTGCTTCAAGAAGTAATCATATATATATGCTTAAAATTTGTATAAATTAGCCTAGTAAAAGAGGCAAAGTAATGTAGAAAATAAGTGTTATTAATCAGCCATATGAGTTAGTGGTGAGCTCAAAAAAACCATCATGTTTATGCCTCCTAGAGTTGGAATCCAAAAGAGTGTTGAGAGCACTATGTTTATGCCCCCTGAAGCTAGAATATAGAAGAGCGTTGAAAATACTACTTATGGCCCCTAGAGCTGGAATCTAGAAGAGTGCTGGGAGCACTAATGTATTCCATTATAAATGATGGTGAAACGCAAGACACAACATGTGTGCTCTTAGAAGAGTGGACGTTGAGACGGGGTGCCTGAACCATTATAAAAATTATTGTGTGTATTGTCTGCTTGATTACTTTACCTTGCATGCTACTATCCTATTATTACATCACACATATCATTAGATACACACAATAACCTGTTTGAAAAGAGAACAGTTAAGAAAAACACAATCTGTGCTTAGAGCAGATACCATGAGTAAACGAACAACTATGAAAATTTCATATGCATTACAATATCATTTTTGCTGAGCACATTAATTTTTATTTGGCCATAATTTTCACATGCTCAATTCACCCCTCTCCTCTTGAGCTATCTACTACATGGGACCAACAAGCGGTATTAGATCAGGCTTCGCAAGTTAATCTTAACTACCAAAATTTAATCTCCACAACACTCCTACTCAGGGACAAGTTACTTACAAACCTTTATACATTAATTCTATTATAGATTCTAAAAATTCAAAATACTTGTCTAGTTTGATAGAATATCTATGTGTGGCTTTGTTAAAGATGTATTAAAATTTATATATGACAAAGCTAACAAGGTCCAAAAGACCCAAGCAATTGACTCTATGCAGGAGCTGCAGGAACAAGAGAACTCAGAAGGATCAACTGAGAAATCGAGAGGATCTGAAGACAACCAAGTAAGCATTTTTCAATATCATAGCAACTCAAGACAATAAGGTAATCTTCAAATCTAAAGTTTCAAACTTTCAAGAAATTTATGATGATCTTTAAAGGTTTGATTAGATTGCTTCAAAATTAACAGTACATCATTCTCTATGCAATGCACATTAAGTTGTCTATGAAAAATGCTCCAAACAATATACTCCTCACCACTTCACTTATGCACATGATATAAAGTCGAGAGATTAGCCATTTAAATTTTTACAAATTAAAATCTTCTGATCATTACTAAGCCTCGTACGCAATATCATGCTCTCAGGCAATCATGCATATCTCAAATCAAAAATAAATTAAAAATCACAATGTCTTATATTTGCACACAAACGAAGTCACTACTTTGTCTATAGGTTTGTGAAGTCATCTAATTCATCTGAGGCTCTCGAGGTTTTACTGTAGACTTGATAAAAACCTCTCTATTAAACTCATCTCAGACTTACCTATCTCCAATTCACTATTAGCGACAGAATCCCTCATTAGAAGAAGACGATTCAAATCCCTATTGTTTCCCTTTTCACTCCTTATACACTTGGCACCATTTTTCATTTGCTTATCTTGTTGCCAAGAACCCCCAAGCTCTCCCACATTAAAATCCCAAACCTCTACTAAGGTAGATGGAGGATTTAAGAACATCAAAGATGACTCCTACATCTACATTCAGTGAAAAAAGGAATAGAGAAGAGTCAAAGAAAATGCGTCCATCTAAGAAAAATCAGCGTGCGAAAAAATAAACTTAGAGGTAACTCTCCAAAATGATGAGAAAAGTTACCAAGAATATATGAACAAATATATTAATACAAAGGTGCTGAAGTTTAGAGCCATTGATTTCAAAATCTTTGAAAAGATGAAGTTAGAAATCTATGACTAGATAAGCTTTTAAGGATAGAAAGATTTTATGAGTCGTAGAGATGAAAACTATTTCAAAATGGTAAGAATACTCCTCTGCAGCTATAACCCTAAGCTTAAGAAATCATGGAATGGAGATAAGGAAATAGATCTATCTCCTGAAAGCATCAAACAATGTTTGAATCTTCCCCTAATTGAAAAGCAAATGTTTGAATGGCCCGCACCTAGAAGAGAGTTTTTCTCACAATTAATAGGGATGTCTATTGGTGATGATATAAAAAACCTAAATCCCAAGCATATGGATGTGAATCTAAGACTTGCTCACATTATCTTGAACAACAACATTTATCCTAATATTGGAAGTAGGGATAATGTTTCTATGAAAGATGCAAGAATAAATTTGATCTGGCCAAACTAATGTCTAAATAGATTTATCAAGTCCAATCATCAACAAGACATCCTATGCCCTATGGAATGGCAATAGTTCAAATGCTAAAAAATGCAGAAGTGGATTTATCATATGAAGTTCTAGAGAAGTTCAAAAATTCAGACATAACTGACAAAGCAACATTGAAAAGGATGGGAATATCCATATCATCAAATAGTACAATCACTAAGAAAGTAAGAGGACCAAGACAACCAAAAAGGGTTAGAGAAGAAGAAGAAGAAGAATCAAGAAATGAGGAACATGTGTAAACAGACATAGCAGTAGCAAAAGAAACAATATCAATGGGAAAAAAAAGTAGTAGCAGTAACAGAACCTTCTCAACATCACAGTTCAATTTCATCTCCTTCTAGCCCTACTCATTCACCTCCAACAACCCAACACATTCCAAAAAATCTTGAAAGTAGGCTCCTAAATATTGAAATGTTCACTACAACCAAAACCATTAGGATAGACTCATTAGATGAAAAGATGGACACCCTATTCTCTTTAATTAAATTCATCAAAAGTCAAAAGAAACCAACTTCTATCTCACCAATTTGGATTGTTCACTCCTCACCAGATTCCCCATCCCATCATTCAATTAACTCCTCTCTACTCCATCTCATCACTTTTCTCCTACTCCATCTCTGCCACATCACACACCTCACAAATCTCCACTTACCACTCACCCCATCACCATGGATCATCCACTAGAATCTCCTCAATCTAACTCTGTGTTCTCTATATCTATGTCAACAATTCCCATAAATAAAATCTTTAAATCTCTAAAATCCATCTTAAAAAAACATTCATCTCAAGAAAATCCCTCTTCACCTCCACAATCCACTAATCAATCCACTTCATTCAAACTTGTTCAAACTTCAAAATCCTCCCTTCCATCTCCAGTCACCTCTCAATCACCTCTCTCTCCTTCAAAAATCAATTAACCCACACTATCAAATGTCATTCCTTCTACATCTAAAACTTATCAAATTTAGCATCCCAAATTCTCAAAACATAAATCTTCAACGCCTAAAAATCCAAAATTAAAAATGACTTTGGAAGAAATTGAACATAGATAATTAATAAATCAAATGGTTGCCTTCACTTTTCAATCACAAGATAGATCCTTCACTATTTCTAATCTTCATTTTTCAAAATTTGAAGATTAGAATTATCTTGACAGTATAATAATAATGAAAGGTCCAACCAAAACTTTCAAACCTAAACTATTTCCAAATGGTGATGAAATTATTAATAAGATATTAAATTAGTTCACTCAACCATCACCAAACACTAACCCTTCTGTTGAACCATATCCTTCTACAACACATCAACCTTCTTCCAATTCTAAACCTCCTACAAGATTTAAAGTTCTAGTCTTCAAGCACTCAACAAGCAATATTCATAGAGCTACCTCTAAATCTCCTCCCCCCAGCTCAACCTGCATAACTTATGCTACCATCCATTGTATCATGAAGGTTCTTAATGTGGAATTCTCATCTAAGCAATGAAGTCTCTTTAAAACCTTGCTCTGCATTGTGATCATTGATGTATTTTGTCACATAATGTATAAGTCTCACATCAATGAAATTAATTTTCTTTTATGATTCATACTTCTTTTATTTTGATAAAAAGGGAGAGAAATATAGTGAAACTTGAGTGAAATTAGAACAATATAGAGTAAACTATAGTATCTATTCAAGGGGAGTCACATAAGCTAAAATAATGCACCAAGTCAAGGGGAGCCATAATATTAATAAATTTCTTTGCTTAATTATCCTCTACTTAAGTGTACAGTAATTTTACTATCCTGAAAGGTATTTCACTCAAATGTTTTTTCATAATCAAAAAGGGAGAGAATGTTGAACCAAATGGTATATATGACAAACAGCTAAGTTTTGATGATTAGCAACAACATATGAGTAAACACTTAAGGTACTGACATTTGTATTCCCAAGTATTGTAGAAATATATATAAATAATAAACAAGAAAATAGCTCAAATGGAGTGGATAGCATATTTAGGGACTATCGAAAGTAAGATCCACTACACTGAAAGAAGACAAGAATGCTCAAAAAGAATGACACTGAAATTTGAAAAGAAGTCATATTGATGAATTCAGATTGCAAAAGCAAAGACGAAATGGAGCAGAACTAAAACAAATGAAGAGCTAAAGATGAAATCCAACTGACCAAGCATTTGTCTTTCATATGAAGTCTATCACTTACCAAAAGAAGAATAAGAAACTTGTCTGATGAAGTAGATGATGAAGTAGAAGTGGTACAATAGCCATAAATGAATAGCTTACTTTGTCTGTTGTCTTCGTCTGCAAGTTTGTTTACCACTTTCAACAGACAAATCAACAAATGAATAGCTGAAAATATTTTTTTTTATGCCTCTATGATTCATCTGTTACTTATAATAGACAAACCAATAGACATACTAGTGGAAAAATATCATCTACGCCTCAATAATTCGTCTATCACATGTAGCAGATAAACTAATAAATGAACTGCTGGAAAGAAGATTCATCTGAACCTTATAAATTTGTCTATAGCTCTCTACTAACAAATCAATAGACAAAGTCAATTCATCTACTGTGAAGAAGCCTTTTCTGCGCCAATAAGAGTTGTCTATTACTTATAATAGACAAACCAACCAAAAAGCTACTTCATTTAGTAAAAGAACTTCGTCTGGTGAACAGTAAGAGAAGAACTTCATATGCGCCTTTACACTTTGTCTATTACTTATATCAAATAAACTAGAAGATAAAGTAAAAGTGTTACAATGATCTTAAGCAAATTTACAAAGATAAAGTTGTCTATTATATGAATTTACTCAAAGCCAATTTTTTTATTACTAACAAGAGACAAAACTAGGAGTTGATCAGACAAAGTCCTCAGACAAATTATAGTTGAATCATTATGGTATATCATGATGAGTAGAAGCTACTTATACCAAACAATGCTAGTTGTACCCTCCTGTCAAACTTTCACTCAAAGAAGACTTTATTAAACATCAAACAAATCAAGCTTAGCTGAAGATGAAAAGAAATTCAAAGGAATGCAGTCTTCGCTTTGACAAAGATTGCAACTCTCAGAGAATGTAGCCCTTTAGGCTTAATGAGCATCATTTCCAAAAGAATGAAAGAGTCAGTCATGCAACAAGTCTTCATCCAGTGTTAGCCAAAACCAAAATGGCATCATCTTTAAGGATGATACTATAAGCTTTCAAGCTAGTATGAGTTTATCAAGAAGAAAGTTTTTCAATGGGGGAAAATTTAGAATGGTCTTCAACATTCAATGGAAGCCAACTAACTCTAATGCACAAAAAATTTAAAGCAGTATAAAGGTAGTTTAGTGTCAATGAAAAAGGTTGAGGAAGCTAAGAGAAAGATAAAAAAAAAGAAAAAAGAACTTAAACAAGTAACATCTCTCTATTAGACAAATGTTTCCTCCAAGATAATTAATCTCCATTACACTGATAAATGATGAACGACAAAGATCTATCTTAATCACATTT
>JAYJMB010071762.1:0-23874 GCA_036873735.1 Pouteria campechiana | reverse complement strand
TACTTACCTCCAGATTTACCAAATTCCATGACTCTATAAGCTCCACAGCTTCTTATCCACACTCAATTTATCCTACACATATAACATATGCCAAAACTCAATTTACACATGTATTCCAAATAAGATATGTAATTTGGCATAGGTTTCAACTACATAAACCCGTGCATGATTTCAAGACAATTAAACATTGTGTTAACCTGTAAAAATCTATTTACAAAGTTGTCCAATTTAGGACTCCTCTAAGGTAATTTTAAGTGAGAATTTCTATGACCAAGCATTCCTATTGCTGCCCATTCTTTTAACCATCATCTAAGCATTCATTTAGTATATAAAACACCTTGTATTACTGGTCATTTAATGGCTAATTTGTGTGACATCAAAATCATTTAATCATATTTCACTTTTCATATAGGCATTTTAACAACATATAGGATTCATCTCTTAGATCATACATTTTAGCCACATATCATCGTTTCCATGGGTCATCCAAGTTATAAAACTAGTATTCAACATGTTTAATACACAATTAACTTTAAATCAATCTAATTAGGCATCATCTAAGTCATCACCAAACATCCGCTACACATTCAATCAGCTTCACATTGAAGCATTTCCAAAAACACATTGTTTGCATTATAAATTTCAGCAACTTACTTCCTATTTTATTCAATACCCATTACATATACTTTAGTTTCATTGAAATTAAAAAATAATTATCAAAAAAAAAATCTCCAAAGTTCATTTTACAAGCTGCCCATTAACCTTCATTCTTGAACAAACTTTGATGACACATTTCATCAAACAACTTGCATGTATAATGTAAATACATAATTCCAACAATAATTAATCATTTCTTGGCATAATTAACATCCTACATTCATCATGAAATTACTAATTAAATATCATACCCATTCTGCATGTCATGTACAGTCCATACACACCCAAACCCTAGCTCACGCTCAACCATATTGTTGCCCATTTTCATGGGCAGCAATATAGTTCTAATCATGCCTAGACCACATGAATCAAGCTTCCATTAATGATTAATCAATTTCTTCCATCAAAACCCCAAGAAAATCAAGCATTTCCAGTCCCACTTAACCCCCATGAATGGAATAGTACCCTAGCAAAAAGATAGGACAAAATTGACTAGGGAAATTTGCATTGCCTTACTTTCCATGTTGAAATCCACCTAGATATTCAAGGATACAATGCAAACAACAACAAAATGAGATTAACAACTTGTTTATTCCTTCTCAAACTTGTCCAAACTTGATGATTTAGGTAACTAAATGTGTGGGGTTGAGATTAGGTTTGTTAGCGCAATTTCTAACATAAATCATTGAAGAGAAATGGGTGTGAGATGGGGAGGAAGAGGGCTGGTCATTGGGTGCAAGAGAGGGGCAAACGAATGGTGTTTTGGGAAGATGGTGGGCAACTTAAGGTTGCTCCACAATAGTACTCCGGCAGTGCATAAACTGGTCTATACACGTATCATAAAAATCCATGTATTTATATCCCATACATGCATGTTTTGCATCACGAAACCATCCTTCATAAGTGTATACTTGTGTACCAAACATTATTACCCAAAATTGAATTTTATCTTAAATAAAATTGTTTCAATTTAATTTATTACATAAAATGTTTTTTTGCCTTGAAGTCTAGCCCACTTTGTAATTAAACCACAAATATTACATAAAATCAATAAATAATTTGAAAATTCCACATCATACATATATATTTATTTTAATGGGTCTTTTATAGATATTTTCAAAATTATTTGCATAAATAATACTCAATGTTTAATTTTAATAATTTAATCCTATTATTTTTCATCCTTAATTTTTCATTATACACAGCCTCAGTAATTTCAGCATATATTTTTCATATGATATCCAAATTACATGATTTTTGATGAATTAGAAAGATAACTTCAATACCTAAAACTTTAAGGTTGACAAATATTTCTAAATCATTCCAAATATATGTCAAAACAATTACTTAAAGTGGCTCAATAATTCACACTGTTAATTTTTAGCGATTTAGAACAGTCTCACTGTTTTGATCATAATTTCTTTGTTCAATATCAAAATTAAGTGATTATTGATTTTTTAAAAATAAATTTTCAATATCAACATATTTTATGTTGAACACTTTTTCTAATTCATCCATTATATATGTCAAAACATTAAACACAAATGACCCAGTTTCTAAATTTAACATTTTCTTAAAATATACTATATATATAGTTTTACATTTTTCTCAATCTTTCCTTTATTTAATTTCATTCATTTCCAATAATTTTCATATGATTTTACCAAATAAATTATACCCAAAAAATTTAATAATTATCTTGCATAATTAAAATGACATCATGTAATTATTAAAACATATACACATTAATTTCCATCTTAAATTATGTATCATGTTAAAACCTTTTCTAAACTTCTCATGCATTTACTTATGCATTAAAATCATAATTTTTCTTATTAATTAATCATCAAATACCCAATATTTGGGTTTATCAACTGCAATTTAATCTTAACATTATTTTCACATGTGTATATTAAATTCAGCATGCACCATTTTATCTTGAATTTCACAATTTCTCCTATTCCAAATTAAAATTTTAATTGACTCACTATATAAAATGCAAAATCACAAATTTTCAATAATAATCCACGATTTAACACCACCAGGTGTTACAAACCACCCCCCTTACAAAAAGTTTCATCCTTGAAACTTTAAGTATTAATCTATAAGCCAAATAATTTTTTTACATGGCTGAATGATGTCCCAAATCATGAGAACACAAATAAGCACATACCAATACATAACATCTCATGCTTACTATCAAGTTTACATACTGCCTTATTACAAGGCATCATCCAATGACACCTAACATTATCATTCAAATCAATCTCATAATATACTATATAACAATATATGTTGATACCACTATAATAATGTATGATAATAATTATAATGCCACACGAATGCAATGCTCATGATACACACTATCATACACTCCAGGCCCAGTGCATCCTTACCAGGAACCTCATCGGCATCACGAATCTACCCCTTCTAGAGCTGGGCATTCTTGCAAGGAACCTCCCATAATACCATCTACACTAATTATGCCAATTAGGCCAATCATTAAGCAATGCCTGGCCATGTCGGCTGCCCATACAACCCCTCACAACAACCGGTGGTTTTCACAAGCTAAACACCAACTCACTGGTTTCCAAGCTTACCGACAAACTTATACAATGGTGGTTTTCATGAGCTTACCACCAACTCTCATTACTTAATTATACAATACAATCACATATCATTTCCATCCATGCATCACATTTTACATATATCATAATTCACAACAATACATCATTCATAATATCTCAAGCTCATAGCCAAATACAATGTCAAACATATGAAGGAATACATAATTTTATCCATCTCATTATTAGTTAACACAACTCAAATAAATCATGACAACATCCATTATCCATCAACATAATCATGGAAAATATGCCAATTCATTCAATTGAAATGTTCACAAGTAAAATTATTCAATCATACATATAAATTCAATCAGTTATGGCAAAGCAATGCCATATCAATAATATTTCAATTAACAAAATCAATCAAATGAAAATCATAAATTCATCAAACATCACTCATAGAATTCATGTCATTACATACCATGTCCCATCAAGGAAATCAAATAACCAGCCAAATTTACATCATGTCTTATTTTAAGGAATCCAATGATTCCACTGCAAGCAAACAAACAACTAAACTCAATTTTAGTTTCTAATACCTTTACATGAAACTTCACAGTTTCATTTATTCAACACATACAATGTAACATAACATTTAAACATTCCATGTCAAATATATTGTAAAGAATAATATATCAACCTTCACATATGATGCACATATGGACACTACCACGTTTTCGCTGCGCCACTATGATTATAGTAAATATATCATTAATATCAATATTCATTTCAATCATAATTATGCAATCACATCACTATCATAGTCATTTATAATGGATATCATCCATATATAATTATATCAAGTCACAATGACTATATACATTACCTATACATGACCATTTACATGCCCTCTATTTCCATTCTCACGCCTTCTTATTATTCTAACATAATTATTTTTTAAATTCTTGGCATGTCACTGCTTATCTCCATCTAACAACCATTGCCATCATAACTTGGGCTTATCCTATTAGATACCTACTTAGCTTCGATACCACCTATAACGCCCTGTCCCATCCTATGTGTTTTAACCACGCCACCCTGCGACTGATGCGGAGCACTACCATCTTATATTCCAGAGAAGAATCTTAACAAATTTTGGCAGAGACTTCCCTAAAATATAAGGCATTTGCAGTTGATATACATGTGTAATATCACATACAATTAATAATTCTGCAATATAAAACTTCAATTGCATTTAAATACTAAACACCAAACCCATACTCACAGCTCCACCCAAGATTGGAACTGGGTCATGATAGCAATCACATAACTAATTAATCATTTCTTGGCATAATTAACATCCTACATTCATCATGAAACTACTAATTAAATATCATACCTATTCTGCATGTCATGTACAGTCCATACACGCCCAAACTCCGGCTTACACTCAGCCATATTGCCCATTTTCATGGGCAGCAATATAGTTCCAATCATGGCCAAACTACATGAATCAAGTTGCCATTAATGATTATTCAATTTCTCCCATTATAACCCCAAGCAAATCAAGCATTCGCAGCCCCACTTAACCCCCACGAGCAGAACAATACCCTAGCAAAACGATAGGATGAAATGGACTAGGGAAATTTGCATTACCTTCCTTTCCATGTGAAAATCCACCTAAATCTTCAAGGATACAATGCAAACACCAAAAAAATGAGATTAACAACTTATTTCTTCCTTCTCAAACTTGTCCAAACTTGATGATTTAGGTAACTAAATGCATGGGATTGAGATTAGGGTTTGTTAGCACAATTTCTAACATAAATCATTGAAGAGAAATGGGTACGAGATGGGGGGTAAGAGCGCTAGTCATTGGGTGCAAGAGAGGGGGAAATGAATGGTATTTTGGGAAGATGTTGGAGCAAGTTAAAGTTGTTTCACAACAATTTTTCGGTTGTGCATTAACTGGTCCATACACATTATCATTTAAATCCATGTATTTATATCCCATACATGCATGTTTTGCATCACCATACCATCCTCCATAAGTGTATACTTGTGTATCAAATATTGTTGCCCAAAATTGAATTTTATCTTGAATAAAATTTTTTCAATTTAATTTATTACATAAAAATTTTATTTACCTTAAAGTTTAGCGCACTTTGTAATTAAACCACAAATATTACATAAAATCAATAAATAAATTGAAAATTCCACATCACACACACACACACACATATATATATATATATTTATTTAAATGGGTCTTTTATACTAATTTTAAAATTATTTGCATAAATAATGCATAATTTTTAATTTTATCAATTTAATCTTGTTATTTTCCGTCCTTAATTTTTCACCAGACACAGCCTCCGTAATTTTAGTATATATTTTTTATATGATATCCAAATGACATGGTTTTAAAGGCATTGGAAAGATAACTTGAAAACCTACAGCTTTCATTTTTATAATGTTTTCTAAATCATTCCAAAAATATGTCAAAAAAAAGTTAATTAAAGTGGCTTAATAATTTACACCGTTACTTTTTAGCAATTTAGAATAGTCTCATTGTTTTGATCATAATTTCTTCATCCGATATCAAAATTAAGTAATTATTGATTTTTTGAAAATATAATTTCGGGATCTACATCTTTTATGTTAAACACTTTTTCTAATTCATCCATTATATATGTCAAAAGAATTAAACACAAATGACCCATTTTCTAAATTTAACATTTTCTAAAAATAGGCTTACATAGTTTTGAATTTTTCTCAATCTTTTCTTTATTTAATTTCATTCCTTTCCACTAATTTTCATATGATTTTACCACATAAATTATACCCAAAAAATGTAATAATTTCCTTCCATAATTAAAATGACATCATGTAATTATTAAAACATATACACATTAATTTCATCTTAAATTATGTATCATGTCAAAAGCTTTTCTAAACTTCTTATGCATTTACTCATGCATTAAAATCATAATTTTTCTCATTAATTAATCATAAAATACCCAACATTTGGGTTTATAAACTACAATTTAATCATAACATTATTTTCACATGTGCATATTAAATTCAGCATGCACCGTTTTATCTTGAATTTCACAATTTCTCCTACTCCACATTAAAATTTCAATTTACTCATTATATAAAATGAAAAATCACAAATTTTCAATAATAATCCATAATTTAACACCACCAGGTGTTACATCATATACTTACAATATCAATAAACATTACATAATTCAATCCAAGGGATATTAGTCATCCCTAACCTTTGTGCCATCACAAACAAATATAACATCCATCGTGAATAAATATGGAATATCCAGTATCCCTAATCAAAATCCACAAACCTGGATTCAAATCAATGAGATATTTCTTGTCCCAAATCAATCATACATTCAAACAAAACAATGGGGCGTGTACTTAACTTGAGCAAATCATTATATATTCTTCTAGCTCCAAACCCTTTTATCATTCCCAAATAATCCTGTATAGAGCAACAATCTCATTTACTTAACCATTTGTAATCCTTCTCAAATCATCCTGTATGGGGCAACAATCTCATTTACTTAACCATTTGTAATCATGTATTAAATACATAATATTAATATATCTTTCATAGCCAATCTTAGGCTATAATCATCAAACATGCTAAACACTAATTAAACTAGGGTTTTTCCATAATTATCAAAAGAACCTTCTTGCTTGACATATTTATCTGGTATCTTATAGGATTTCTATTTAAACAACTTGTAAACAACTAAATTAAGATTTAAATATTCTTAATTCATGGCGTACATAGTCCATTCACAAGAATCCTCCTCAACCACTAATCAAGGCATAACCAATAGTTCAATTCAATTGGTCTAAAACATTCCAAACATGTTCTAAAATATTGTAATAATGTTATTAATCATTTTCCCCATGATGAATTCAATAAAAATCAGGAACTTCCCAATTTTCACTATGCATGAAAACCCTAATTCAACAAAATTCAAAATTTCTCATGCCAAATCACAATAATCACTCTATTAACTCATTTCCCTCATGAATTTATAAACATTTTCATTAGTTTATGCCCCAAAAATCCATTAATACCAAAACCCTAAAATCAAAAATCTAAAATTTAGTTGATAAATTGAATTTACCTCTGCTTTTAAGTGTAGCCATCCTCCCCAAACAAAGGACCAAGCTCCCAGCTCCCTGTTGCTCCTTTCATTTGGTGAAAATTCAACATTTCTTCCATTTTCTTCTATTTTTCACGATTCAAATGGGTTAAAGTTGGGTTTAACTGAAAGATCACAAGTTTATCTAGCTAGGCAGGATAATTTCCTAGCTACAATGGCTCGAAATCATGTAAAACAGTGCTGAGGAAAAAAGGGAAGAAGAAATGGAATAAACCAGAGAAACGAGATGGGGAAAATTGGCCAAAATGTCAGCTATCTAGCTTAAGTTGCTAACCCACACCGCAGCTTGCAATTCCATGTCACATTGTGGAAATCCCTATTTGTGGTTGCCTCACACAAATCCATCCAATGCAATGGCACCTATTTCTAGGCTGCGGTGCCAATTTTTCCAGCCCTATTTTTGCTATATTTTCTCCAATTTTTGCATATTTTCTTTTCCCTCTTTATTTGTCATTATTTTCTCACAATATTCATCATCAAAATACATAAGAATATCATTCAAATGCATCAAATTAATTTCATTAGATTGCCACATTCCTAAAATTTAACCTAAGTCTCTGCATTCTTAAAACAAAATAAAAATCAAATCAAATACTCATTGTTCTAAAGTAATCATCTAAGAAAAACTTTCAAAACTTATCCACTTTTTAACATCCTTGGCCAAATCAAAATGTGATCAAATACACAATTACCAACATTAACACCCCAGGTTTTACATATAATAATATTGTTTTATTACTGTTAAATTCTAGTCTTATATGTGATTAAACATTACAAAGGTTTTTACGCACATAATTCAGGATAGATTTTGCTAGATTTTTGTTAGAATATTCCCTTATAAATGGGAAATTATAGGGTAATGATCAAATGCATCAGCCCCAAGGTAGAGCATGACATCAGAAGCAATTTAGAAATATTCAAAAGTATTTCAGAGATGAATCAAAATATCTTAAGATACAAGGCATGAAGTTAGAAAGTATTCAAAGCTACTTCATAACCACTTCAGGGACAAGTTAGAATCTTTTTAGAGACAAATTGCAATCCTTAGAATTAACTCCAAGGAAGTCTAACACTTTAGAAGTAGTTCAGAAGCTCTCTAGAAACACCTTAGGAGTAAAATGCTCTAAGAAGAATGATGTTTCTGAAATCATAAGTTTATCAGTAAGGACTTTTGAATACACTTAGAAGTAAATCATAGCAATAAAGAAGCAATACAAAATGACATATTTGGACTCAAAAGTTCATTAGTAAGACCTTCTGAATATGTTCAAAATTAAATCAGAAGCAATACAGAATGACATTTTTGTAATCAGAAGTTCATCAGAAAGAACTTCAAAAATAATTCAAAGCAAGATTATGTATTCAGAAACAACTTGAAAGCAATGTAGAATACTGACCTTACAATCAAAAGTTTATCAGAATTTGAACTTTAGAAATGCTTCAAATTTTCAAAGTTGTAACAGAAAATCAATAGTAGTGATATAGAATGAACACAAAAGAAGTTTCTATGCTTAGAAGATTTTCATAATCTCTTCAGAGGCATCTTCAAAAAGCCATGAGTCAAGAAGTACATTAGAGGAAAAATTCTAACTTCAAAGAAACCTCAAAAGTTCTTTAGAAGCAACTTAGAACTCTTCAGAGGCATCTTAAAAAAGCCAAAACTCAAGAAGTTCTTCAGAAATAGAATTCAATCATTTAGAAACACTTCAGAAATTTCTTAGAAGCAAAAACATGACTAATGAAAGTGTCAGATACCAGAATCAACCTTTAGAAGAATCTGAAATGATCGATTATGTAAAATTTTGTCATTGCCATAGCTTAGAAGTTCAATAGAAGAACCTCAGAAGTTCTTCATTAAGTGCACAATAGTAATTAATAGGTAGATGAAGCTCAGAAGTTCTAAATACTTATCATAGAAGTTTTGTAGCTAGATATAAGAAGAAAATCACAATGAAGATTTAAATATTCTTTTTAAAACTGTCAAAAAGCTACTAAAAATGATCATTATAGCTAAGGTGTCTTCCACAACTTATAAAAGAAAGATTCAAATATCTAAGAGAGTAGCTAAGAAATAAGCAAAAGTTTACTCAAGCATTTACTAAAGCTCTTTGATTTAACTCCATGAGGTCAACTCCATTGCGCCTCATTCTAATAAGCATTCAAAGCAAATCATTCAACGACACTTAGAGTCTAATCTTTATTATTCTTTATTGCTATATTTATTGTGTTTTTATCACTACACTTTGTACACTCTACCTATCAAGAGGCATTCATTTTTGTACACATTTATTTATTGTTTTCTCATTTATAAGCTAGGAGCTTGCATATTATAGTGAACAACAAGTAGGAAAACTTGCTAAAGTTTGTATACATTATTGGTGAGCCTTGAAAACCATCTTGTATAAGTCATTGGTGAGGTTTGAAAACCAACATGCATAAGTTGTTGGTAAGCTTTAAAAACCAACTTATATAAGTTTATTGGTGAGCTTGAAAACTAACAAGTGTTTACTGGAACCTAAGCTTAGCAAGAGAAGCTAACTCAGAGAAGTGGAATAGGTACCCAGTTAGGGGCCAAACCATTATAAAAATCACTATCTCAGTTTGTTGTGTGATCTTTTCTATTTTATTTTAGCACTACCTTTTGAACTTGGCCAAATTTTTAATGGCTCAATTCACCCTCACCTCCTCTTGAGCCACACTAATAGGTGTCGGCTAGGATGGCTTACTTGGTTATCATGATCCCACCCATGAAAGGTTGATGTTTGGTGATGACTATAATGGCAAAGAGGTTAAATCAGGCCTATTGTGTGAGACTCCTCTGATTACTTAGTAGGTGTGGATGAAGAACTTATAATCCCTAAGTTGGAATGAGGGCAAGATATCACAGGCCATGCAGATGATCATGTGGTCATGGGTCTTGTAACATTCATAGCCAAGGTTGAAGGGAAGAACCGGAGCACACTAAAGTTGTAAGAAAGCTAAGTCCACCTGGTTGGTGGCTGAGTCCACTTAGTTGTTGGTTGAGTTCGCTTGGTTGTTGGCCTCCCAAGCATGGAACTAACTAGTACTAGGTGAAAAACAATGGATGATTGAGAATGAAGGTATAGATATACATGTGCTGAGATAGAGGTGATAATGATCCAAAAATGAGTAGAGTTGATTAGACTTGAATAGAAATTCTTGATTGCTATTTGTAATGGCACAATGATAGTAGTTCCATTTGTATGTGTGAGATTTGTTTTATAAATATATTATATTGATTATTGATTAATTGCATACCTACTTACTGAGTTGCCCAGACTCACCGTATTTTATTATATTTTTAGCTGACAGGCCGAAAGACAGAGCCCAAAGAGGGGTTGGAGCTCAAGAGGGATAGACTATGATGCTTAGGATTCCTTATCTTTTATTGTATTTTATTGATTTGGGAATGTAGTGTAAATGTAATTTGTGAGTTATATCAATGGTGTAAGGAATGTAAAGCTAAGATGTATGAGTCATGATAACTTGCATGTCATTACATTAGCAGGTGCATGTGTGCCTTTTCTACACTTTGCCTTTACAGTGCGACTATGGTTCTGGGCATCTATAGGTGTTTGTGATTGTTTTATATACGTTTAAGAGTAAGTTCAAGGGAGACTCTAGCTTGCCTTAGTAGCATCTTGGAAAGGCAGGGTGTTATGGAGTATCAAATCATGCTTAAGGGTGTTGGAGATAAGTCCCAGAACTGTAACAGTAAGATGTTGGAAATTGATAAAAGAATGACATGCAAAGTTTTGAAATGCTAGAAACATGGGGGGACGTTAGTATAAGGCATGAATTGAAACCTTATATTAATAAGTTAGGCTAATATCCTAATCTCATGTTCTTATATGATCATATACTCTTCCTTATAAACTAATGGCATCGAAGAAGAGAGTGGACAAAGGTGAAGCCCCCATGGTGGAAGACGAGTCGGTGAGGAGGACTACCCAGACTTGTGTGACAAGGGTCGTTATTATAAAAATTCTAATTGGGGAAAATGAATTTACCATAAATTTCATGTCTAGTTGCCTTCCTAAAACAAAAATCCAACTTTAAAGCTTCAAGTATCCTCCCCAAATTGCAGCAAAATAGCTCTTCTCGCCTCCTTCACCATTTAAATAGCTAAGGGTTTGGGCTTGGGTGCATCGGTGATGGATTACCACAACTAAACAAAGTTGTTTCCTCTAGAACTCTCATGCAAAATGGGTCAAAAAAGGGCAGCATGAAAGGCATGGGGCTTGGATGTGGAAGGAAGAGAATACGAATGAGCGAGAAAAGGGGTGGTAGAGCACTTAAATAGACCACCCCTTATTTTGCTCCATCACCTCATCGCATTGACGTCAGTGCCGGTGCCGGTGCTGCGGTGCTACCATCTGGTGCTAGATCCGCTAGCCGACCAATACCTCCTTTCACGAAGTGGCGCACAATGCCCAAATCCAATCTGTTGCCCTATTTTCATCTATTTTTCTTCACTATGATCTTTCCCTTTTTCTCATATATTTAAGCCATAATTTTTCTCACATAATAGTAACCAATATAGCATTTAGCTATTCTTTTTATGAATTCATTACAATGCATAATTAATTCCCTCAATTTAAATAGAGATAATGTGATTTAATCACCTTATACATTAAATTTCATAACAAATCTCTTCACAACTTAATAAATTCATGTATATTTTGTCCCAAAATGATGATCTAAGAAAAATATTCCTATTTTAACACCCTAGGGTGTTACAAACAATTGCAGTAGCAAGAAGTTCCAGAAGAATAAGAAGCCACTTGCCGCATGGGAAGTGCTAGGAAGCATGCAACATGAAAGTGCCAGCAGACTATCACCAACAAAAGGAGTTCAAGAAGACTACCACACCGAAATCATCTTCATTCTTAAGCCTTAGAATTTTGAGTTAAGGGACTCTTCTGAGGTAATTATTTTGGATGAATGATTCATACTAATTTATGGGATTTGAAAGCAAATATATAAGTATTGTAATGTAAATGTGAGAATGATGGTGAAGGACCTGTCGATGGTAAAATGATTACATGAATTATTACAAAAAGGCTATAAGAAAATGTTGCAGAGAGGTTAAATATACATTTCTTCACATGCACCATTGGAGTAATTAGGATAGAGTTGGTTTATATGCTCCACTAGCCTCAAATCTTATCAAAAATTTGTTTTTCTTACCCTGCCTCACACCAACCTCTCTTGGAGCCCATTTTTCACCCTTGTTTCACCAAAATTTTGAGGGGAAGTTGTTGAATATGTGTATAGTTGTCATCCCAAGTAGTAGTAAGTGAGAATTCAGCCAATTGAGTGGCAAAAAGAAGAAGTAAAGTTTGGGAATATCGTCCAAGAAGTTCCTTGTTGAAGATTTAGGGTAGAAGTCGATAAAGAATCATAATGGTAAGTGTTTTGCCTAAGTTAAGTCATGGTTTTTGTTGTTATTGAGCTATGTGCTACAAAGGTACAGGAGGTTAAGTTTTGCGATTGTAGGCATTGTATGGGTCTTTTCATGAGTAATTACTTAGAAGGTGATTATAATGTTAATGGTGGGAATTGACTACAAGAAACCCATGTAGATTGTTGTCCATGGGTTGGATTAACCCTTGCGAAGGACATGTGGTGAATAGATGTGCTAGAAAGAGAATTCATGAACTTTAAGGCATGATAGATTCATTAGCAAGAGCAATTTTGATGTTAATCATGTATAATTGTGATAACCTAATGTTGGAAGTGAATTCCATCTACTATAATTTACCAAAAATTGAGAATTTGTATAACGCATACCAAGTGTTTAGTGAAATGACACTATGGAAAGCAAAATGAATTAAAGTGGCTTTTCCATAGTCTAAATTGTTCATTAATTAGGCATTAAGTAGGGTGTAATATTCTGCTTAGGTAGGGCATTCAATGTGTAATGGGATTAGGACATATACTAATGAAGATTTGATGAACTACCCTTAGTTAGGAAATTAGGTTAAGATGGTGTGTGCGAATTTCATTGGGTTAAATGTCGTCTGTGTAGGGTTCATTTCACCTTAAAGTGGAATTGAGCTATGGAATTGGAGAGCAAAGAGTGTGAGTGACTCTATAGAGGTAAGTAGGCTTCTTTTATGGTATGTATGAATGTGACAATGGGTGGCAATAGTGTGTATCCCATGATTTTCTATACGAGCACCGCATTTGACTATTATTGTTTCTTACTTTGTATTTTGATATAAATGAGAAAATAATATATTTCCATGAGTAGGTTGAGGATAGTTTTCGTAATTTGGTTTTGGAAATGAATTTCCATTATACTTGTTTAATTAGTTCATGGAATTATATATTTCCATGTGTGTAATGCGAGATTTGGATTCTGCTACAGGTCTTTCAATGGGTTAGTTGAATGTTTTAATTCATGGCATTCCATCATATGGCATAATGAGCATGATTAAATCATGTAATCTATGAAACAACTTAAGCCATGCATGTGTTTTGTTAAGTAGTTTGAAGTTGTATTGCATGACATTGCATGTCATGTCATTTTGAATTATGAGTGTAAGGAGCATGGTTGAATAATATGATATATGAGGATGTTTTGATGATTGAGTATTAAGGAAAAAAAAGGCATGAAAATGGCTAAGAAATTGGGATGGTAGAAAGAAGACATAAGTGGAGAAAATGCATTACAAAAAAATAGTGCAACCATCAGGGCTTCATGGTGCCACCCCAGTTTGAACGCCCATCTGCCGGGCAGTAGGTAGGGTGCCATGGAGCCCATGCAGAAAATTGTGTAAATGCAATTTTTTTAACTTTTAAAGAGAACATTAAGGGGGTCATATGGTGATATATCTTGGAGGCTTTAAAAAAGGGACAAACAGGACATGCAAAATGATATGATAATGCTTATGAAACTAACATGATAGTGCCCAGATTACACCAATATAATATGATAACAATAGTGGCTGTGATGGCATAGACATGATATGTTATGATAGTACCTTGTTTGATGGCACACACCAAAGAGGATATGAGCATGATATGCTAAATGACCTGAACATAACACGATATGGTCATGGATGGGCAGCTCAAACCTAATTTGACATGATAGTGCCTGGGTGAGACGAATGTGATCTGATCATCATAAGGCCTTGGGGGCACAAAAATCACCTGAATATGATACGAATATGAAGGTGCCTTGGCTTAATGACATAAATATGAATGAATATGGTATGACACCCATGCGGTGCAGATTGCCTTGGTAGCATGAATGTTTTGATAACATGAATGCCTTGATGGCGTGAATATGTATGTGATACATGTGAAATACATGGTATGCAGTGAGTCCTTATAACTACTATATTTGATTCCCTCAATTGGTGTCAATGTTGAATTCACCTGAAATCCTTGGGTTGCAATGATGGAAGGGTACCATAGAATGAAACAATATTGTTGTCATGGATTCAACAACATTTGTAGCCGGGGTTATAGGGATAAACCAATCACACATTGAAGAGGGGAACATGTGGAATTACAATTGGCCAATTTAGGAAACAAAAATGAACATGTATGAGAAAGATGCATAGTATAGATGATGAGGCCTGTCATAATCATGTTATGAGAATGATAAATGTGGGTGAATGAGAATGCCAAGTATGATGAAGACGTATGAAGTCGAATGCCAGGATGGAAAGGTTAGCCTTGGTAATAATGAAATAAAGATATTTGCGTGCGGATGAGGATTGATTATGGGCATCGGCATGTCCATCCTGGGTGTAGGGATGGAAGGCTGCATATGAGCCTCGGTTGTAAGAACATTAGCATCATGAGCATATGGATAGTGTTGCAATTGTCATAAATTTTTGCATATCATGAAATTGTGTGTGTATTAGATTACTCATAATTGTCTAACGGTTTATTTATCATTATTTTTGCCTTTACCTACTTACTGAGTTTGCCCAAACACCCTATTTTATTCATGTTTTTTAATTGACAGGTCAGGAGATGGAGCCCAATATGGGGTTAGAGCTCATGACTGAGGATAAATTATGACCCTCACACTAGTTTTGTGGTTTAGATATTAGAATACAACTATGAGCATTTGATGTAATGTTTATAAGTTGTAAATTTAAAAGGTTCAAAATTTATACATATAAGGCATGTATGAAGTAATTACATCAACATCTGATGACAGTGGAAATGTGTTTGCATATTAACATGGTCATTCGTCATCATAATGCGACTTGTGGTTCTAGGAAATGTGTGGGTGTGTATTATTAGCTATAATTGCATTCTTGAATGTATTAAATTATCTAGGAATGATTGTATAGGTATGGAACTAAAAGTTTAGGGGAGATTCCACTTGAGGTTCTCCTCTAAATTGTAATTTAGTCATGCCCCAAGCGTGGGGAGTTACAAAGTGGTATCAAAGCTAAATTGGTTATCAGATGCCAAAGGTGGTCTTAGAGGTAAGTCACAGAATTGTGATGACAATGGCTATTAAATGTAAGTGAAAGAATGTTATGATGAAATAAGTATGTGAATTGATAGAATTAAGAGGGAATGCTAGCCTAGGGAATGAACTTAGAGACCTAGGTTATTAAATTAATTATGTTTACCATAGGTGTATTGTTAAATAATTATGTCACATTACATTGTGCAGTAATGGAACCAAGGAAAAGAATAGATAAAGGAAAGGCCCCCATGGTAGAGAAAAAGCATGAAGACAATCTGTTCGCACCAGAGCTACAAGGATAGTAATCTGAGAGGCTCAATTGGAGACTCCTGGGGGTGAAGATCAGCTTGAGCAAGAAAATTACTTGAGGTTGATATAGAACAATGAGGGTGATGAAATTGTGAAGTTGGATTAGGCATGTAACCTAGCAATCATGCATTCAAACTTGAGTTTAAAGCCATTTGGATGGTGAAGAAGATGAAAACTCATGTTTGTTGTAGTGATGGAGGCTATAGAGTGTTTAAGCTTGGATTCATGTTATGAGAAAGTGGCTACGCTTGGAATTGGAGCTGAGTTCATTTTCCCCTACTAATTTCATAATTTATGCTTACTAGGGTTTTGGGATGATCCATGAATAGTGATTTTTAGAGAAAAAGTTATAAATTATTGATTAATTCATGGGGGGAAAATGCTTAATTACTTAATCATAGTGTTTGGAGCTTGTTAATGGTGAGAAATCTGATTTTGGGCAATAAGCCAAGTAGAGGTTAAAAAGGGTCTTTTGTGTTCATCAAGCTACTAATTATGGGTATGATGAGTAAGTATGGCTGGAAAGGAAATTCCAAAGAATGATTTATAGAAAATTTATAAATTAAAATATGCATATCATATATGTTTAATGAAATGCTCATCAGAGCCATAAATTATGTAAAAAGGGTTTGATTGAAACTCTAAGTACTCACTGGAATGGAATGAAAGATTTTCATTTTAAGGTATATTTCATTGCTAATGAAGTTGTTATTATACTAAGAGCATTGAACATGAACGGTGTAATATTGATAATACAAGTAAGCTACTACACCCTTGTGGGGATTAATGGTTAAGTGATGTATAGCACATGCATGATGTAATGCTTCCAAGAGAAGATACTTTACTACATAAACTTATTATTGGACAAATAATAGTATGTACAAAAGAGTAATTCACTAGCTTGAGATGAATTGATTAACATTGTCCTTGTAAATAGAGGGAATTGTTGTGTGTGTAGGGTCAATTGTGCATCAATCAAGAATTTTGGAATTTGAGGATTTATGCAAATGGTATCTTCATTAAGGTAAGTAGGCTTCTTACACGAAAGTATTCCTAGATGGGGACAGCAAATATCCCATGATTTGTGATAGCGCATGTATGAATGGATGGGGATAATAAATATCCCGTGATTGTTAATACTATGTATATGCGCGTATTATGTTTTGCATCTCAAAATGAGCTAAGATTATATTGCATTCATGGATGTGGTTCTCCATGATTTTACATTGAATTGTGTTTATGAACATCTCATATCTTCTATTCAAATGAAGACTTTTATGTTATATGAATGTGTAGATAAATAGGGATGATGAACATCCCATTGTCTAGAATGAAATTTTATGTTATATGTGTGGATGAAGGTAGGAATGGATAAGGATGTGTATTCATTTTGTTATGTGAATATAATTAATCTAGAAAGATGATTAATATGTTAATGAATGGGGACATAGAGTATCATATGTGGTTATATAGGCTTGAATATTATGAATGTGATTGAGTTGAATGATAAATAGTATTTTGTATACTATAGGGTTGAGATTAGATTATAAATGTTTTGAATTGAACTTGTTATATTAGTGACTATTGATTATTTTAATTTTTAGCTGACAGGGTAGATAAAGAATCCCAACTATGGGTTGAGGCTTATGAGCAAGATTTGAAGATTATCCTTCTAGTGGTATAATGGTATGATGGACTGGGATTATAATCCCATTGTGTATTTAAATAATTTGATTTAAGATTTTAATTTATGTATAAAAGATATATATTGGCATGTCATAGTAGTTTAAGTGTGATGTTGTAATTATAAATTGATTTGTATGATCCTAGTGAGGTGAATTGCATCATGATTAGTTCTGGTCTTGGGCAGACAACTATGGGTATGGGTGTGTTTTATAGTTTGCATTAGAAATTTGTAATTATCTATATTCCATTATACATGATTAATGTATGTCAGGTTTAGATCCATATAATTTAGGGTTCTCTGCCATATTTTTGTTAGAATTTTTCCCTCGAAATGGGGTAAAACATGGAAATGTTGTAATGAATAGGCCCCAAGGCATGGCTTTACAATATGTCACCCGAGGCCAAGTAGAATGGAAGTGAATGGATATAATTATGGGCTTCATTATAGGCTTCATTATAGGCTTACCAAAAAGAATAATTAAAGTGGCCTATTTTGTACCAGTTAAAAATAATCATTTTTGTTGAGAAATGTACATGAATCTATCACAACAAAAAGTGCACTTGCATGATGTGTCTAAATTTCTGATCTCAGATTGAGGGTCAAAAGTTTAAGCCATCTCTATATTAGAATGAAATGGGCATAACTGTAGATACAATAGACTTGTGGTTAGATTAAAGAAAAACATTACATCACTTAATATGATAAAACAAAATATGATAATACATGGGTGTGTGATGTTGAATCTCCATGGGAGAGACAAATTAATTTTTAAAGTGTCTCCAATGGACAATGTAGTGCAATTAGGCACAAAAGACTGTTTGAACCCGAGATGTGCACGCTCTTATGAGATTCTAAAGCAAATCGTAGGGTGGCTTATCGAGTGGCATTACCACCCTCCTTGAGTGGAATAGATGAGGTATCCCATGGACCACCATTAGGGAAATCCCTCTCACATAATGAAACCAAAAAAAAATCTAAATTGGAGAAAACATATAGTAGATACAGAAATCGGTCTAGATAGTCTATAGTAAAGAAAAGCAATGGAGGAATAAAGGAACTCGCCTTGTATAAATCCAATGCAATCATCATATCCAAGGAAATTTTGAAAAAATGATGAAAACTAAATACCCTTACTTGTTATCTTAAGTTGCAAGGATGAAACTTTTTGTAAGGGGAGTGATTGTGATGCCCCAGAATTTTGAGGTGACTCTCCTAAGGTAATTGTTTTGCATGAATGATGCATGTTAATTTATGGAAATTTGAAATCAATTATATAAGTAATGTAATGTAAATGTAAGAATAATGATGAAGGACTCGTTGATGGTAATAAGTTTGCATGAATTATTACAAAAAGGTTGCAAGAAATTGTTGTAGAGAGGTTGCATGTACTTGGCTTCACATGCACCACAACAGTGAGGAAGGAGCTGGTTTATATGCTACAACATCAAATCTTATCCAAAATTCATTTATTTTCCCCTCCCTATTTCACCAAAATGCACCACAACAACCCATTTTTCACCACTGTTTGACCAAAATTTTGAGGGGAAGTTGTTGTATATGTGTATAGCTATACTCACAAGTAGTAGTAAGTGAGAGTTCATCCAATTGAGTGGCATAAAGAAGAGGGGAAGTTTGTGAATATCACATAAGAAGTTCCTTGTCGCAGATTTAGGGTGTAAATTGACAAGAAATCATAGTAATAAATGATAAGCATTATGCGTAAGTTAAGTCATGGTTTCTATTGTTATTGGTGTATTTGCTACAAAAGTAGAGGAGGTTAGGGTTTGCAATTATAGGGATTGTTAGGGTCTTCTCATGATTAGTTACTTAGAATGTTTGATTATAATTTTAATGGTGGGAATTGACCCCAAGAAACCCATGCAGTGGCTGTCCATGGGTAGGACAACCATGTGTTAACTCTCATGCAAGACATGAGGTGAATAAATGTGGTAGAAAGAGAATTCATGAACATTAAGTCATGATAGATTCATTACTAAGAGCAATTTTCATGTTAATCATGTAGAATCGTGATAATCTGATTTTGGAATTGAATTCCAACTATTGTACTTTGCCAAAAATTGAGAATTCGTATGATGCCCACTAAGTGTTTGGTGAAATGACACTATGGAAAGCAAAGTGAATTTAAGTGGTTTTTCCATAGTCTCAATTGTTCATTAATTAGGAATTAAGCAGGGTATAATATTAGGTAGGGCATTGAATGTGTAATGTGATTAGGATATATCCTAATGAGGATTTGATGAACTAACCCTAGTTAGGAAATCGGGTTAAGATCTTGTGTGTGAATTTCAATTGGGTTGTATGTCATCTATGTAGGGCTCATTTCACCTTAAAGTGGAATTGAGTTGTGGAATTGGAGAGCAAAGAGTGTGAGTGACTCTATAGAGGTAAGTGAGTGTGATATTCCATATCGCTCGGGTGAGGGTGAAGTAACAAGCTTATGGTACGGGCCGTTTGTGAAACCTGTGTAGGCGCCTTTTCTGGAGCTGTATGGGCCGAGGCCATAAGGGGGCAAAACTGTGAGGACTATAGTAGTCTAAAGTGGACAATTCCTACACAAGGGAGAACGGGTACAAAAGTGGTATCAAAGCCAGATCCCAATATTCTCGAGAGATGTCCAGTGAGGAGGTGGAGCCCCTAAGGGGGGGGGGGGGGTGTGGATGTGATATCCCACATTGCTCGGGTGCGGAGGAGGTGACCAGCTTATGGTATGGGCGGTTCATGAAACCTATGTAGGAACCTTTTATGGAGCTATATGGGCGGAGGCCACAAGGGGGCAAAACTGTGAGGACTATAGTATCCAAAGTTGTCAATTCCTTCATAGGGGGTATAGGTCATTATAGTAGGTTTCTTTTATGATATGCATGGATGTGACAATGGGTGGGGATGGTGTCCATCCCACAGTTTTCTATATGGGCATCGCGTTTGATAGTTGTTGTTTCTTACTTTGTATTTTTATTTGAAATGAGAAAATGATATATTTCCATGAGTTAGTTTTGGATAGTTTTCATAAGTTGGTTTTGGAAATGAATTTTCATTATAATTGCTCAATTGGTTCATGATAGAATTATAAATTTCTATGTGTTTAATGTGAGATTTGGATTATTCTTTAGGTGTTCTAGTGAGTTAGTCGAATGTTGTAATTCATGGCATTCCATAATGAGGCATAATAAGCATGATTGAATCATGTAATCTATGAAACATCTTAAGCCATGCATGTGTTCTATTGAGTTGTTTGAAGTTGTATTGCATGACATTACATGGCATGTCATTTTGAATTATGAGCGTAAGGAGCATGTTTTACTAATATGATATATGAGGATGTTTTAATGATTGAGTATTAAGGAAACAATGGTATGCAAATGGCTTACAAATTGGGATGGTTGAAAGAAGACACAAGTGGAGAAAATGCATTGTAGAAAAACAGGGCAGCCATCGGGGCGCTGCGATGCCCAAATACGATTCCACGACACCACATCTCCTAGGCAGCAGGTTGGCTGCCGCAATGCCCATGCAAAAAATTGTGTGTATGCAATTTTTGTGAGTTTTAAAGAGAACACTGAGGGGGTCTTATGGTGATATTTCTTAGAGGCTTTAGCAAAGGGAAAAAGAGGACATGCAAATGGTTTTTGTGAAATGATATGATAATGCTTATGAAATGAACAAGATAGTGCTTGGATTGCAACAATATAATATGATAATGATAGCGCCTGTGATGGCACAGACATGATATGTTGTGACAGTACCTTGATTGATGGCAAATAGCAAAGAGAATATAAGCATGATATGCCAAATGGCCCAAAAAAGTATGACATGGCTATGCCTAAGCGGCTCAGACCTAATACGATATGAGAGTGCCTGGGTGGTACAAATGACACAAATATAATATGACCATGGAAATGCCCGTGTGGCACAAATATGATATGATTATGACAGTACCTTGGTGACCAAACATGATATGTTATGATAGTGCCTGGGTGGCACGAACGTGATGTGGTCATGATAACGCCTTGGGGGCACAAAAATGACATGAATATGATATGAATACGAAGGTGCCTTGGGTTAATGACATAGATTTGAATAAATGTGGTTTGACACCCATGGGGTGCTGCTTGTCTTAGTAGCATGAATGCTTTGATAACATGAATGCCTTGATGGTGTGAATATGTGTGTGATACATGTGAAATACATTTGTACATAACATTGGGCAATGAGGCCTTGTAACTACTATATTTGATTCCCTCAGCAGGTGTCAATGTTGAATTGACCTAAAATCCCTGGGTTGTAATGAAGGCAAGGTACCATAGAAAGCAACAATATTGCTGTAATGGATCTGACAACATTCATAGTCAAGGTTACAGGGATAAACCAATCACACATTAAAGAGGGGAATAGGTAGAAATTACGATTGGCCAATTTAGGAAACAAAAATGAGTACATATGAGAAAAATGCATATGTATAGATGATGAGGCTTGTCATAGTCATGGTATGAAAATGATAAATGTATGTGAATGAGAATGCCAAGTATGATGAAGACATATGAAGATCTAATAATGAAATAAAGATATTTGTGCACAGATGAGGATTGATTATGTGCATGGGCATGTCCATCCCAGGTGTAGGGATGGAGGGCTGCATATGAGTCAGGGTTGTAAGAACACGAGCATCAAGAGCATATGGATAGTGTTTCATTGTGATAAATTTTTGCATATCATGAAATTGTGTGTGTATTGGATTACTTATTGTTGTCTAATGGTTCATTTTCACCTTTACCTACTTATTGAGTTCACCCAGACTCACCCTATTTTATTCATGGTTTTTCGTTGATAAGTAAGAAGACGGAGCCCAACATGAGGTTGCAGCGCATGACCGGGGATAGACTATGACCCTCACGTTGGTTTGGTGGTTTTAGATATTAGAATACCATTTTATGCATTTGATGTAATGTATATAAGTTGTAAATTTCAAAGATAAGTCATGTATGAAGTAATTACACTAACATCTCATGATAGTGGAAATGTGTGTGCATATTAACATAGTCATTTGTCATCACAATGAGACTTGGGATTTTGGAAAATTTGTGGGTGTGTATTGTTATGTATAATTATTTTCTTGAATGTATTAAATTATATGGGAATGATTGTATAGGTGTGGAACTAAAAGTTTAGGGGAGACTTCACATGATGTTCTCCTCTAAATTGTAATTTAGTAGTGCCCTAAGAGCAGGGTGTTACAAAGTGGTATCAGAGCTAAAATGGTAATCTGATGCCAAAGTTGGTCTCAGAGGTAAGTCATAAGTGAAAGGATGTTATGCTGAAATAAGTATAAGAATCAATAGAATTATGAGGGAATGCTAGCCTAGGGAATTGATGGGACGATAAAAAAAAAAAAAATGAATGAATGATGATGAAGGAAGGGAACGAAAAAATTTTGCTGCGTAATCATGATGGACGCGTGAAGACGGCCGAGCCCCGCCGACGGCAATGGCAGCGCCGGCAGCGACAGACACGACCGGCGCCGTCTCCATCAGGTGTGTCCGCCGACCCCGTCGCTAGATGACGGCGAGCAGGAAGACGCGCCGACGCCGAGCCTCGCCGACAGCAATGGCAGCGCCGGCAGCGACAAACGCGCCTAGCGCCATCTCCGTCAGGTTCGTTCGCCGACCCCGTCGGTCGATGACGGCGAGCAGGAGGAAGCGCCGATGCCGAGACCGTTCCGACGACAGCACAAGTCGAGTCGTCAGCGATGAAGGAGAAGACTCGCCGATCTGCTCCGGCCTCCGGCGACCGAAGGGAGAACGGAATCGGCATCAGCGTGACACCGGGGATTTTGTGACCGGGACGGATCGACCATCCGACGGCCGGACGACGACGTCGCAGCGACTGTTGACAAAAAAAAACCGATGGGTTTTCCCCATGTATGACGAAGCCGGCCGGCGACCAGGGAGGTCGATCCGACGCAGCGAGACC
>JAYJMB010071751.1:13553-23875 GCA_036873735.1 Pouteria campechiana | reverse complement strand
TCTCTCTCTCTCTCTCTCTCTCTCTCTCTCTCTCTCTCTCTCTCTCTCTCTCTCTCTCTCTCTCTCGTGTGTGTGTGTGTTTTGTTATTTCAGAAACATTTCAAAATCACCCCCCTTAGCTCTTTAAACAGCTGTTCACGGAAAAGAGGGTAAAAGGATGAAAAACAAAAACCTCTGTCCTCCTTTAGACTTTTCTAATAGTCTCTTCAAACAGACCCTAAATGACTTATATAAAAAGCTTCATTGATCATGATCGATCCACTAATATTAAGCATTATTAATTATGATTTAATAGATCTTTCAAGTCATTCATTTACTTTTTCATTATTTCTCTTTCTTGAGTTATGAATTGGGATGAATTCTGTTACACATCTAACACAAAAATCTTTCCAAAATTAATTAAATTAGTGCTTTGAAAATTTGTGGACTATCTACACACCTTATCTATATTTTATGTACCTTTTAAGATTAATATGATATTTTAACTATTATAACAATCCTACTTTTTCACCTAATTATCTATATTTTCAATCCTTTCTTCTTATTTTTTATTAAAAATGTGACATTTCTTAGTCCACTTTCCTAATACAATTGTATTTAATAATATATTTACCTATTACGATTAAAATGTCCTTTTTCATAGAAAAACTTATATTTTCATCCTTATTTTATATTTTTATTAAAAAAGTATTTAATTTATCTTCATTTAATATCTCATTAATATTGTTTTCATTTTTTCGACATCATCGTTTATTATAAATAAACATTACATTATCATCTATGGAAACAGCCCCTACCAATAATAAATCCTTCTACAAATGCCACGTGAAAATTTAAAAATATCCCGTGTATGATTCTTAATTGGCATGTGGCGGTCTCCCATGCTTGCATTATTAACTCCATTTTTCCGACATTATTTACTCGAAGATCTTTGAGGGATTGAAATAACATTAGAATGTCTGCATGACATCTAGATGTTCTGGCCACCGGATAAGCAGATTGTGGCCCACCAGATGAACGTCCCAGATCTTTCCACGCGCCGAAACCGTTCCTCCAACCCTGCGTCCAACAACCTCACAACCTTATAACCTAAGTCTATTTTGAAACTAACACAAACAAACAAGTCAAAAATGCGACAATTGCATTGGAAGCCTACCATGCATTTTCTGCCCAAATATGACCCACATGTTCATTTCAACTTGGGCGACGCCATGAGGACTTTTGTTATTCATTTACTTGGGCCATGAAGTAAAAGGGTGGAATTGCTTGTTTTCAGGACAGAAGAAGAAAATGGTACACCTCACCTACTGTAAAAGCACAGACATCAAACATGCATGATGAATGAAGTTGCTGCCAAATTCCATCAATCCGACAGGAATACCAGTACAAGGTATAACAACGTTATTGATGCAGAAGGGTGAAATAAAAAGTCTCGCATCTAATAGTTACATAAAAGAAAATAAAATAATATAAAGGTCCATTTGAATGCACTAAGAAGAAAGTGTATTAGCACTATATTCTTTTGAAGTGACGTTTTAATTATTATAATATTTTTCACTGATACCGATATTTTCAATGTTTTTTAAGTTTTTAATTAAAAAATCCTATACTAATACTGATATCATCTCCTATTATTACACCTTCTTTCTAATTCACTTTATCCAAACGTCAAGAGAAACAACAGCAGTGAGAGAAGACATGGGGTAAGTTCTAGGTAAATCCTACGAGACACCTTGGAAAAATCCTCCTCTTCCCCGTGAAAACTTCACAGTCCTTTTCAGGCATAGAAATCACATTGCAAAGCTGTCATCTCAAGTATCCCGAATCTACAGTCTAATGTTGGCAATCTTTACGATTAGGTAAGGATGTCACCGTTGGAGAAAAAATAGCGAATATATTTCAGATTGGTATCTGCATGTCATATTGTTGTTAATGGTCAGATTGGAGGATAACTTGTCCATGCACTACTGGTTGGTGGATATAATTTTTTAAAAGAATTTTATATTAACGACATAATTAAATAAAGAGCAATACTACCATCTCGATATGACAAGTGCATAACTTGGGGAACATTTTCCACTTGAGTGTCTACGACTTAGGCACAATTGACTAGGCAATTTACTTGAACCGATGTTACCACGTGAAGCCAGAAACATTTTTCATTTAGCTGCCCAGTTTTATCCGACCAATGAGATTATATCATCATAGAGCTGTAACTGATCGACAAATCTTGTATTTCACTAAGTAAATTATTTTAAATATGATCATCATTTAAGATCTTGCTAAAATTATTACGGTGGGCCAAAATGAAGCAAATGTTAGCGAGATAAAAAAAAATGTATTATTTGGATGGAGCAGGAGAGATGCATTAAAATAGTATTCAGAAGCTTAATTATCTGAGAGAAGTGCCAACTGGAATCTTTGGAGGCCGAACACGGCAATGGCCAGGTCAAAGAAATGACACTTTCACGTTCGAATTAGTCTTACAAGCTAAAAAAATTCGTTGTGAGACGTGCAACTTACGATGGCTATAAAATATTGCGAGAAAATTCGGAAATAAAAATAGATTATTTAGAATATCAGGAGGTGATTACCACCTCTTACCGGTCCTTTTTGGAATGATTCATCCAACTGCAAAGCTTGCACTTAGCAGGTTTTTTTTTTATTTATTATTTTTTATTATCCGCCCATCCCACGTGCCGTTATTTGGGATGGGTTTGAGATAATCTTAAGATGCAAAATACACCAGCACGCTGAGAAATTGGATTGAGTTGGTAAGCGGATACTGAATTTCTGAGAAATGGCCATGGTATGCATGTTTACACTATGCAGAGATCATAAAAAGTCGGGCTTGCCAAATACCCACGGACAAGTCAACAAGAAAAATTGTAGGTATGTGTGTGGACCCGGCATTTATATTTATATTTTTTTCAATTCACTCATTAGGTGGGCACTTTCCAAGATGAGAGGTATAATATTCCGAGTTTTCATTTCATTAAAATGGAATTAGGTAGGATTCATAATAACTTAAAGAGGGTGAAAAGATTTTTAATTCGTTGAAGTAGGAAAACCTTACAGACGACTTACATGTCATGGGACAATCAATCGCAGCTATTGAAGTTGTAGCTATTATAGATTTGCATATGCTGTTTGCTGCAAGATGTGAGCAATTTTTATTCTGCATAACAATGAATAATGTTGGTGTTGATGTGTAATAGTACATGTATGTGCATTTGAATTGGCCTGTATTGCTGGAGTTTTTGTATATAGTAAAGATCATGCGTGAGCAGATTTTGTGGTGAAAATCATGGATTTGGGCATTAACCACAGATATTTGAGATGAAAATGGTGCATTTTGGTGTTTATCTCTAAGTTTTGCAACGAAAACTCTTTAGTTTGGGACTGCGAATGAGCAATTTGATGGTGAATAGCGCCAGGAAATTGATGATGATTTTAAGATTCGTAATTTAAACTAACTAAGATATTGTGGAGTAATGTGCTGAAATTATTTGCGAAGCTTGTATGGCTTACCCCAAATTTTAATAATATTTCAGGTGCAATTATGTAAGGGAATATATAGGTGATCGATGGATCATTTTTCATCTGTCAGAGTTGAATTATGAACTGATGTTGGTTTTACCTTTCATTCTTTATTTTATTATAGTTGTTTTATGCCAGATTGTCTAGGAGTTGCATGACAATATGAATGTAATGTAAGCATGGATGTTTTGTACAAAGTGGAATCGTTGCCTTTAGAAAAAATCCTGCTGTCTTGGGAAAAGGATAAATGTATTTTATTAAAATTTCGAGTTTGACTAGTATGAATTGAAGTAAAAGATGGTAGGCATGACAAAACGACACTTCAAAAATTCGTTGTCAGACGTGCAACTTACCATGGCTATAAAATATTGCATGAAAATTCGCGAGTAAGAATGGATTATTTAGTAATATATATCAAGAAATGACTGCTACCTCTGATCAGTATTTTGGGCATGATTCTTCATCTACTGGCGAAACTTCCACTTACCTGCTTGTTTTCATCACCAACCCCTCTTGCTGTTATTTGGAATGGCTGAGAGAGAATCTCCAATGGGCCACACATACGTTGTTTGTAAAGTAGCAAAAGCAAAATCCGGGAAATTACATTGAGTTGGTGAGGAGAAGTTGAAATTCGCGAAGAAATGGTCAAGGTATCTTTACACTATTCAAACATCACATCAAGTCAGGTATGCCAAACACCCCAAAATACAATTAAACACACACACACACATATATATATATATATATATATATATATATATATATAATGTGTGTGTACCACTGCATATTATTTCTTCATTCAAATGCACTGGCTAGGTGGGCTCTTTTCAAGGTGAAAGGACACTGAAAAATCAGACCCAGTTGAGCCAACAGGCCATTGGGCTGGCCGTCGAGCATAACCCGACCCACCTCATAAAATGGTTTGGTCCACCTAATCTGATCGAACCCAGCCGAAACGCCCTCCATTCTTAGACCCCCGTTTTTTGCAACAAGAAAAAGGAGATGGAAATCCTTTGTTTGGCTTTTCCCACTTTTTCTAACTAACAAACACGATATTTATCTGTCTCAACAATCTTTTTTTTCCCTCTACTATTATCTTTATTTTCAATTATTATGCTAATTTTTTATTCAATAAAACTATTTATTTTATCTTTATTTCCTTTATTTTTCACTAATTATTTTTTATACTATTACTCATTTTATTTATTTTTTATTTCACCTTCTCCTATTTTTTCAGCTATTTTCTTATTTGCATGCCAAACAGGCCAAGTGCTTCATTGACATTGATGCTATAATTGTGTTGGCCGTTAGTCAATGGGCTGTGGGCCTGGTTTGAGGCGTTGAACTTCGCTTACGGCTTGCTAGTGGTACTTGAGACGGTCGGTACCCAATGAGAAGTTGCAATGAAATTGAACCATCACAAACCAGCGGCGCAGGGAGAAGTTAAGCTTTGCCTGAGTCAACTTTTGACTGGAGGCGGCTCTCTCGACATCAGATCGCAGAGGGTAGAAAATTTAGCCACAACGTCAGCAGCTATCTTCCAATGGATCACGCTCTAGAATGGATGATCCAAGTCCTATTTTATATTTTACTGATAAAGCAAAATCAAATATATAACCTAGCCGATTAAAATAATTAAATTAATATTGACGTATTAAATTATTATGTGATGCATTTGTAGGTGAGCAAGACTTTTTTTGGTCCGCTTATCCAATCATAAAATGGTTTTTTGGTTAAAAAAAGATCTAAACCCTATTTTTTAAAAATTTGGAGTGCTTTTAATAAAATATAAATATTTCAAATATTTTGAATAAAAAAGATTAAGCCAAAAATTTGAACAAACTTTACCTTTCCACAGTCATTGAGAGGGTATTTATTAGCTATGCTAATCATGCCATCCTGGAAGGATCGCCGATCATGCATAGAAACTCGACTGTTTTGAACAATCCTAGCTGGTGTATTCACTCGCCTTGTTTCGTAAAGCCTTTCCGCACAAATCGGCCGACGCGGTATGCAAGTTTGTCACGCTTCCCTCGCATCGACTATGGAGCTTTTCTTGTGAGTTCCGACTCTCCTCCTTTATAAGCCCGCACCCATCACCGTCTCCCTATCCATTCTGCCAATTTTATTCACTCTCTCTCTCTCTCTCTCTCTCTCTCTCTCTCTCTCTCTCTCTCTCTCTCTCTCTCTCTCTCTCTCTCAAAAGCACACCTTCATGGTATTGGGCAACTGGTTAGTGCTGAAACGTCTAAGGCAGACCATACAGAAGGTGAGATTCTTGCTGAGTTTCCAAGTGCATAAATGGCGGCTTCCAGCGATCATGAGAGCATCCTCGAGCCGGCGGCAGCTAAGTTTCAACGATCCGCCTGGCTTGATAGATTGCATAGCAGAAGTAGAGTCCGAAGACAGCGCACTGGGTTCATCGCCGATTCAGAGGACTCGAAGTGATGCATCTGATGATATTGATAAGAGGGCGGAGGTCTTTATTGCCAATTTCTACAAGCATATTCAAATGGAACGACAGGTGTCGCTCCAGCTTCGATACGCCAAGGGAGATGGCCTAGAGCGGACTCGATCAGATTGAAGAAGACGGTTTTTTTGTTTTCTTTCTCGAATTCGATTGGCAGCCTAGAACAGACTCGATGGGATTGAAGAAGATGGTTATTTGTAGTTTGTGTTTTCTTTCTCGAATTCGATTGGCAGCCTAGAGCGGGCTCGATGGGATTGGGGAAGATGGTTCTTTGTAGTTTTTGTTTTCTTCTTTGAATTGGATTGGTGTGATTGTTAAAGAGCTTTTGTTTTTCTTTTTTCATCCTTCCTAGGTGTTGGTGCAGGTCATTGGATGGAAACCATTTTTTTTCCCCTTCCTAGATTCTGGTGGTGATTATTTGATGGAAACCACTGTAGGATGATTTTGGGGAATTCTGTACAGTACAATGTGATAAATATATGGGTTTTAGTAAGTATCAATCTAAGAAACATCGTTTTCATTTGTCAATGTAATGTCTTTCTTTATTCGTTTGGATGTATTATAGACAGAGGGAAATATGGATGATATTTCCCAGCTTTTCTAATGACCATTGCAGTCCTCCACGCTAGAAACAAGCAATTAATGGAGCAGGTTGATATTTTAGTTTTTCCTGCTGTTTGTTCTAGCCTGGGTAATTAGTGCTTAGCATAATGAAACTTCCACGTGGATTGGATGTCATCCTCCCAAGCCAAAAGGCGACTAATGCAATGCCTTCAGCCTTGCTTGTCACATCAGATCTTAATTAGGAATCAATCGATGTGCGCATATGTTGCGGATTACACCATTCCTGAAAATATTATATTTCTTATGCAACTATATAACAGCGATGCACTTGTACGAAATAACATCAAGATCAAAGGTTGCGCAGTGTATCTGGACATGGTCTCCACCTGAAGTGGTGCTTGGATTTTTCCGAAGTGATGATGATCTGAAGAAGAAGGCTTGACCACTGTTACATCGCATTGATTAAAACCAAAACGGTACTGCGAAGCTGACGAAGATGGAAATCCAAACATCAGGCCGGATGTAATAATATTAAACGTATAAAAAATGTTTTATCTAAATAAATAATCATTACACTTCTACAATCATTTATTGCAGAAACACTGATACATACTACGTAAATTATTGTTTGGTAGGACATGGTCCATCGTGTCGTGGGCATCATAATGGGTCATTTTCAGGACTGGGTCCATATAGCACTATATATAGATGATGGCGACATAAATCCGTTTATTTTTCTCGATGTGAGTTTGGAAGCATGATTCACTAAGGATCTCAAAATTTGAATCTTGGGTATTAAGTTATATTCCTACTCATTTCCTAGGTAATTTCATGCGTAATCCCCTTTCAAAGGTCTTTCCTCAAAGCAACCAAATCGAGAACTGCATCAAAAGTGATACGTAAGCCGCTTGCTGAACGTCCAAATTTGGCCATCAAGGAATAGAGTAAAACCTTCAACACGAGGAATCATTCATCAACCGCGTTCAAACTTGATCCATTGCAAGAAAAAGGAACACGCGGATCCACGATCCACCCTTGAGAGTGCCTAAAGCGAGTGTGCGAATGATCACGACAACCAACCAAGCTGACCCAAGTAGATGGTCTTAAAATTCATTTGCGAATATGTGTATCGAATGATCAAAAGTTCTTGTACGTGGATGGCTATCGTCATCCAACCTGACGCAAGCAAAAGCTAGATCAACGAACCAGTCACTTGGACCTTAAGTCTGTTGTCGCTTCCACGTATCTAGCTCTAGAATGCTCCCTTTTTATTTTTTGTAATCTTCCCTAGGCTTCTCTCACATCAATTGCCAAGAAACTTCGTAAACAACGAGTAGCTTGCGGCAGACTTCTTCCTCCCAGCTAGCATCTTTCTGCCTATATAAACCCAAACCCGCCTCCGAAATCCCCTATTCTCGTAACACCTTTCGTTTTCTAAGCAACATGATTGGAGAAAAGTGGCTATCGCTGAGCCGTCTAAAGAGAGCTATAAAAAGGGTTAGGTTCAGTTTCGATATATGGCGCCGACTCTCATCGATCGTTCTTCGATCACCGTCAATCAGACGGCAGCCAAGTTTACACAGACCACGCGGCTTGACGAATTGCACCATGGAGGACAATGTTGCAAATCCGGATACGGGCGCGTCAACAGTCAGACTTGGAAGAAGTGTTAGCGATGGATGGGATGATATAGACAGGAGAGCAGATATATTCATCGACAACTTCTACCGTCGTATTCAGTTTGAAAGGGAGGCCTCTCTCAAGTTTCGACAGACCAAGAGAGAGAACGCGGAGCGAAATCCTTGGGAATGAGCAGGATGGTGTTATCGTGAGCTTGAGACGTATCCGAAGAGCATTGCTTCTGGATTTTCAATTATACCTGCTCGTGTTTATTGGACCTTCTCATCGACTCCAAACATTATACCAAGGTGGGGATGGCCTAGAGTGGACCGATCGGATTGAATGAGTTTTTTTTTTTAACCCCTCTTTCTTTCTCGAATTCGATTGGCAGCCAAGAGCATACTCGATGGGATTGAAGAAAACAGTTTTTTTTTAATTTATTTAAGTTTTCGTCGTCTTTTTTGAATTGGATTGGCGTGATGGTGCCAATGGCTTGCTTGAGATCTTTCTATTTCTTTTCTCACCCTTCCTTGGCGTTGGTTGTTTGATAGAAACCATTTTATTTCTTTTTACCCCTTGCTAGGTGTTGTGGTGATTATTTGCCGGAAGCCACTGTAGGATGAGTTGGGGTTTTCTTATTGTTCTTGGTTTTAATTCTTTGTTGCATGTTGTGGGGTCATTTCTGTATAGGTCTTGTGGAATTCTGTAAAGCAAATTTAACAATAAATACATGTGTTGTGATAAATCAATCTAACGTTACTTTGTGGTTTTATTTGTACTGCTCTTCTTTTCTCTTTTGATATACTACCGACAAAATATTTTACTTATTAATTGGATACTGCATCTGGAGGGCAATATCGGTTGGTATTTCTCAGCTAGCTTTGCCGATGGCCATTGCGTTGCTCCACGCTAGGAACAAGCAACGAAGCAGACCCATATTTTAGTTTTTTTTGCAGTTTGTTCTAGGTAATTCTTGCGTCGCATAATGAAACTGCCACGTGGATTAGATATCATCCACCCAAGCCAAAAGGCGACTAAGGTTATTTCTTCCACCTTGCTTGTCACCACTTAATTAGGAATTTTCTTGCGAGTCCACATACATCATTTCTAAAAATATTATATAGCTTATGAAACTACATAACAGCGACGCATCAGGGTTAGTGATTGTATAAAATCACATCAACCGACTAGAATGGGAGGGCGTCAGGATCATACCAACAAATGATAAGGAGAGAGATCTCATGAAGGCTTGACAGAACCCTCTGTTACATTGCATGGCTTGAAGGCTAAAACAGTGCAGAGCTGGCCAGCAATAGTAGTTAGGTGGAAGTCCAAACATCAAGCCCGGATGTGATAAGATTAATAAAATGTATAAAAATGTTTGACATGAGTAAATAATCATTCACTTATTTGTTGGCCTCCAACGATCATCTGTTGAGAAACACTGACACATACTACGGAAATTATTGTCTTGTCGGATATGATGCATGCTGTCATCGATACCATACCGGGTCAATCTAAGCAGGTCGATGATGATCCGTACTAGGCAATCATCAATACACATAAATACATCAGGATTTACATGAAAAACCTTCTAGTAGAAAAGGAAAAAAATTTTAACAGAAATGAAAATTTACTATGATGGTACAAGTTACAGTTGGATACATTCGTCTCTCACTCATTTTCAGTAAAAATACACACACTCTCGTGAAGTGAATAAAGCTAAGATATGTAAAATGGTAATAATTGGAAATATAAGCAAAGAGTGGAAAGTAAGCTTGATGGAGAAAGAACATTTTGGATTAAGCTCTTGAAAATGAAATTTTCCAAGAAAATTAATTCCATTCCAATTTAGTCCGTGTAGCCAATCAGGCCTCCTTGAAGATCTTTCCTAGAAGCAAACCTGTCCTTGAGAATCCAGAATGTGAACTGTTCGGATCATCTGGCTCTAAAAAGGAACCCATTTCGTCAGGCCTCCTTGAAGATCTTTCCTAGAAGCAACCATCCTTGAGAATCCAGAATGTGAACTGTTCGGATCATCTGGCTCTAAAAAGGAACCCATTTCGTCAGGCCTCCTTGAAGATCTTTCCTAGAAGCAACCGTCCTTGAGAATCCAGAATGTGAACTG
>JAYJMB010071740.1:11186-23876 GCA_036873735.1 Pouteria campechiana | reverse complement strand
TCTCTCTCTCTCTCTCTCTCTCTCTCTCTCTCTCTCTCTCTCTCTCTCTCTCTCTCTCTCTCTCTCTCTCTCTGTTCGAATTTCTACTCAAAGTGAGAGTAGGATTCTCCAATAATATCTCTATATCCCCTTCTTCCCCACCTAGCCACTACTTTTATGGCTTGGATTGTTTCAGAAAAAGATACAATTAGATCATTTATTTTATCTATGATACCTCTTATAGTATTAGCGAAATTTGAATCGTGTGGTTATATTCTATCAGTGCTTTGAGTTAATTGGTGATTTTACCTAATCTTCTGATTTCACTCTTATATACTTATATCTCATTATTTCTCATGACTCAATTCAACCTCTAAGGGTTTACTTCTTATTAATAAGTCAATGTTTGTTTTAGATTGCTAAAAGGCACATTCAAAAGAAAGTTCTATTTAGACAAAACATCAGAAGTGATATCTTCAAATTTCTATCTATGTGCTTTCTCTTGCTCAAGTAAAAGAAAAAATTTTGCAATTGATTCTTTTGTTTCTTTTAGTTTGTCAATTATATGATTTAATAATCCGACAACTGGATTAGATCCAGTTCCGTGTTCTAAACGCAAAGTGTCAGAGTAGAAAAAAGTAGAGCTTGTAATGTCTTGTGACGCAGTTTCTATTTCAGACATTACCTTTTCTTCTTATATCATTATTCGTAACAACTCAAATTCATAATGTAGAAACTTTAGAACATCACCTTTGTCATAAGTCCACAACGCTTTTTGCAGTTGTGAGCTATACTAAATGTCATAACAAAGGCAAGGATGTGTATAAAGACAAGGACTAGCACAAAAGAGGTTGTTACCAAAGGCAATGGAGAAAGAAATGAGAGAAGAAACAAGAACACCTTTTCTATTATACTAGGTTACTCCCCGAATGAGGAGATGAAATACAATATTTATAGAAGGTACCACATTATTTGACATGACTACTTACTTATCTAAAATAATAAGGAAATGCCTTTATACTGTTGCTTCACTTTGATTGAAACATATAATAAACACCACGTAGCATAACTAATAAAGATATTTTAAAAAGAAAGTGTCAGCACCAAAGAAATATGACACGCAAAAAGTAAAGTAATCAGCTTTTGTAAAAAAGCTAGGTAGCTGGTTATGTATTACTTCCGAGGTCCATGTTACTTGCCAGCTTATGAAACTTATCTTTATCATCACTATTTTCATATCCGAGGTGGTAACCATGCCTATGTCTGGTAAATTGGATGACATGTAGGGTGGTACTCGAGAATTTCGCATTCTCCAAATAGAACAATTCTTGATACATTTCGTTAAGCTTTTTTTAAAATTTTTCTCTATTTTGTCTTCTTTCGTATAGGAAAAATCAACCTTAGCAATGACCACCACTATTCTTCTATTGCAAATGAAATGAAACGAATCATCTTCAAAACTCCAAATGTGATTAATCATTGAAGATAGGGTAAAGATTACCCATTCTACTCTCTGAACTTGAACTACTTACCAGTTTAAAGCGAAGCTTTCAAGGAGTTGTTTATTTTCCTCTTCGTCAGGGCATTTAGTCCAAAAATTGTTTTGAAATGACATTTCTTTGGCTACATTACTCATACTTGGTATGGATAATAGATCTTTCGTTTTTCTCTTTCCAGTAGGGTGAAAATAATTTGGCACGAACAGAACCTTAAGGTATACTAAAGACAGCATAGCCCATATCAAACTACCACGGGAAGCTTGTTAAGAAAATCCTAATCATATCTATCAATTACCACAAATCCGACAAATCCTGCATCAACTGCTTTCGTGTTTTCAAGAGCAGAATCGAAACAAAGTTCCGGTGATAACCCATCTAGTGAATGTTGTAGATAAGCTCTTCTATCAAGAGCTTGAGCTTATCTACTGGCTAGGCTTCCTTTTTTCCTTAAACATGCTCCCCAAAATTCATTTGAGGCATTGGTCTCAAGAATCAACTAGTCTTCTTTTGTGGATAGTGCAAGTTTTGGCAGCCTTTGAACTAATTCTTTAATTTTTTGAATATTGCAAGTTTCTTCTTCTGTCCAACTCCAAACCTTCTTTTCAGAAGTTAGGGCTTGAATGTTTTTCAAGTACCAGGACAAGTCTTTCATGAATTTTCGTGTATAGTTAATAAGCCCACAAAACCTTTGAACTTGCTTCCTATCTTCTAGTTCATCAGGAAAGTTAAGCATAGCTTGGGATATATGATTCTGCAATTTTATCCTTAGGGACTCTAATTCTAATCCAAGAAACTTAACTCTTCATTTCATCCATTCTATTTTTCTTTCGGAAAAGATCATTACTTCTCTTAAGAATCCATTATAAACAACTTCTAAATGCTTTTTGTGATTATCTTCTGTTTTTCAAAAGACCAATACATCATCTATATAAACAGTTGTGTATTTTGTGTGATTTCCAAATGCATCATCCATTTTCCTTAAAAAAATTCTTGGTGCAATCTTTAATCCGAATGTCATTACCATCCATTCATGCATTCCCTGTGGAGCAAGAGAAAGCACATAGACAAAATTTTGAAGATATCACCTCTAATGTTATACCAAAATTGAACTTTCCCTTGAATGTGCGCTTTATAAATCTAAAACAAACATTGACTTTTGAACAGGAAGTGAACCCTTAAAGGTTTAATTGAGTCATAAGCAATAGCGAGATAGAAGTATATAAGAGTGAAATCAGGAGATTAAGTAAAATCACCACTTACCTAACTCAAAGCGCTAATAGAATACAACCACACGATTCAAATTTTGCTAATACTATTAGAGCCGTCATATATAAAATAAATGATCTAATTGTATCTCTCTCTGATACAATCCAGGTCGTAGAAGAAGTGGCTAGGTGGGGAAGAAGGAGATATAGAGATATAGCTGGAGAATCCTGCTCTGACTCTAAGTCGAATTCAAAAAAAAAAAAAAAAAACAAATCAGTTATTTTCGCATCTTATTCTCAGTTGGTACAGAGCCTTATTGATAAAGTCTGGTCGAAACCATGCCAAGTGCTAGTTCGTCTAGTGATCTTCCTAGAAGTAGCAGATAAGGAAGAATTCATGGATTATTAACTCATTCCCACGCCTAACATCCCGAGCTAGATGCTGAAAGTCGTGAGCATTTAGCCCAGGAGCTAGCCAAGTTAATTAATCGAGAGTTAAACGCCCAAGAACAGATTGTAGCTAACAAACAACCTGTTTCTGCAGTTAATGACCTGATATCTCATTTTGAGTCTTTTTTTGCTCCATTTGTGTTGGACCCTAAAAGACAGGAAGCTGAGTTACAAAGAGAATTAGGACTTTCTTAAATGTTGGCTAAACCACCTAAGTTTAATGCTCGAACTTTCATGGAATTAGCTAGTAAAGGTAACATCAATAGTTACAAACCAACCTATCCTCATTACACTAAACCAGAATATTTTCCATGAGAGGTAAGGTTGCAAGCGATTAGTGATACAAGTGTTTACCTTAATGTGGATTGTGCATTAGAACCTTCTATGTCATAGTTGAATGGGCAATTTAAACTAGTGTTAGCAAAATTGATTTTCGCCGAAATTCTGGCTCTCGGACTTCAGCTAGAAGATCTTGCTAAGGAAAGAGTTGAAGCCATCTGGTTAGGCGAGATTTTCGATTTTGGGGCGAAAATCTCAAAATTTTCCCCAAAATATCAAGAAACTATAAAAATATCGCCAAAATTTCGAAATAATGGCAAAATCTCAACGAAATATTTGAGAGAAATTGGAAAACCCTAATCCCGACCCATAACATTTCCATTTCGTTCGAAACCCTTTCCAACCTTTTGAAAACCCACTTTCAAAACTTCATCTCATGATTTTCTCCATCAAAAACAACATTTGGCGTGGAGATTGGGAGCTCAGAAGTTGACAGTAGGACTATTAACATCGAATCTGTAGATTTCACAACTGAAATCCATTTTTAGTTTTCGAAATCCACAATACATGTTTCGAATCCCATTTTCGAATAGATTAGGGCAGATTTCGGGCTTAAAATCGAAGGGAGTTGAAGCGTATTTCCTTTGTTTCATCACCAACATGTTGAACAGGCTATTTTGCACGATTTTAACCCCATTTTAAGGTTTCGAATCCATCGTTTCTTCTTCGAAATCAGTAATAGAGTGGTCAAAATCTTGTTTTGACTGGATTAGAGTGGAATTTTTGAGACGAAAATCAAGGCTAAAGTTGTTGTTGGAGGAATCCAGCATCCGTAGGTGGGCATTTCGGCGTTCGGCCGTTCAGCGGTCTAACGTCCATTCAAGCATGAGGTAGAAGGCAAGGTAGCGTATTTTAGTGCGTGATGTGTTTTTTTTTGGGGGGGGGAGGGTGCATTTTTTTTTTATTTTATATTTTGGGGCAAATGCATGTTTTAGATATACAATGATAATTTATCATAACCAGTTAGTATTTTTTAATAAATTTTCATCATATGATTTAAAATGAGTGGTAGAATGGGTATTTTATTCACTTAACTTCTAAAAACATATAAAAATTGCGTTTTTAAGATAATTATTTAATTAAAAATAATATAAATAATTAAATATTATTTAGCAACAATAAAAAGTACATAATTATGTCATATAATTATTTAATGAGTTAGCTTTTAACTTATGCATTGATATTTTTGTAAGTTATGATAATAAATGACTTATATTATAATTTTAAAAAATTATAATTTTTAAATTGGGGCAGAAAATATTTATAAAATTATTCATAAAAAGACATGAATAATTGGAACAATAAATTTACGCATACACTTTTTAGGTATAAAAGAAATTGGTGCCTTTCTTGTTGAATTTATTTTATATAAATAATGTTAATTATTCTATAACATTGTTGTTTTTATTTATGTTATATATGTTGACATTTAAAGTAATATTTTTTGTTTAATATATGAATTCAGATTTATCATGATTTATTATGAAGTTTTTTGGAAGATTTTCTAATATTTCTATATTTTTTTAATTTTTTATATTTTAACGAAATAGTTCAGTGAAATTTTTGATAATTTCTCCAAAATTAGCAAAATTTTCTCCTTTTTAGCTTAGCGAAATTTTTCCTTTTAGCGAAATGACAAACACTAATTCAAACTAATAAAGCAGTTAAACACAGCATAATGGATGATGAGACTGCTTATCATTTTGTAATTTCTACTTTAAAAGGAAATGCACAAAAGTTTTGGGAAGCATTATGATCTCAAACAAAGATTGATGAAAAGATTGCTAAAATCCTTACAGTAGCAGGAGTATTAGCGACTATCGTCAAAGAACTAAAAATGGAATTTTGTGGGATTTCTGTCAGTGATAAGAATCTAGAAGAAGAAAATAATTTGACAGCAATTGCAAAACTTCATATTTGCAATATGTGTTATTTTGATCAATTTGTATGTGAATTTCAAAAGTATTATTACACTTTGTCCATAACTGATCAAATAAACATGATAAAATACCTTTTTTAGTAAACTCTTGGGTAAGTGGCCCAAAGTAGCTCAAAAGTTCTATGATCTCCTCCTTGAAGAAAGTAAGATTGTTGAAGGTTTGGGAGGAAGAATTGAGGTGGTGAGATATGCAATAAGAAAAGCATGTCTTGAGCTAGCCATCCAACAAGATGCAAAGCAACTCCCATTGTTGAACAAAAGGCGCTGTGCTAAGATGCAGTTGGTTCTTGGAATATATGGATGCCCTACGGGCTCTTGTAATATCCCAGAAATCAAGAAGGATGAGCGAAATATAAAAAACCAAAATTCGTGGGATATCATAAAAGAAGAATAGAAAGAAGAGACTTGAAAAGAATACAAAAAAGATATCCTAATAAGAGAGCTTTAAAGAAGTTGCTCAAACCCTTGACCTTGGAAGAAAAGGCAAAGGCTTTTGAAAAGAAATATGGTTAAAAACCTAAATGTCCTAAAGGTAAGCCTTTGAGCGGCTATGATTGCTGCTGGATTTGTGGAATCATAACACAAGACACCAGCCTGTCCTGAAAAGGAGAATAGGAGACATCGGTTGAGAAGTCTACTATTGGGTGAAGAAAATTTTTCTATATATGAGTCCATATTTAAAGAAGAATTAGAATCGGAAGATGATTCTATTTATGAAGTAGAATCAGATTTCTCCTTAGAGGAAGGATCGGGAGATGATAATCAAATCTTTGAGATTGATCAATTCTTTGTGATGACTAATCAGTCTGAAAGTCAAGAAGAGGAATCAATCCCTCTTGAGAAAGGAATGGTTAATAATGTAATACTAACCAGTCCAGATGTTTCAACATCGATAGCAAAATGGAAACTACCAAAGGTTAATATTAGTCAAATCTACAAAACATCACTGTTCAAATTCGAATCAACCTTTGTTGTAGAATTTGTTAATCCACTTTTATGGTTTCTAAAATAGAGTTAGAAACGTTGGACATTCCTCTATTGAATATAACAAAGATTCGGAAAACTTGCAAGCAAAGCAAGAAGAATTTTAATTTTATCCATATAGGAATGGTACAAATAGGATTAATCCCCCCATTTTCCAGTCCGGTCTTAGCAGCTGTACTAGACAAAAGATGGAATTCTTTTTCAGAACAGCTAATAAGCAGGATACAGGCACATTTGTATAAAGGACCTGTATGGTTTAAAGCCCAACAAAAATTCATGATGGATTTAGACGATGTCACGTTGGCAAACTCCTTAACTTTGAGAATAAGGATGTACCCAAAAGGCATGAATCCCAATGCTAAGCATTTAGCATATCATACTAGGATTATTTATCGATTGATAAATACAACCAATCCTAGGATGAAAATAACTTCAAATGCCACGGAGTTATTTGATGAAGTGACTGAACATTTAAGTCGATTTGAAAGGAAGGAGGTCGCGTCGCATCAATTAACTTGGCCCAAGTCATGGGTCTTAGACAACCCAAGACCTACTTTGAGGGAATTAAAAGGTCCTGAAATCCACCAAACAAGAGAGAGCATTCTTCTAAAATTGGATAATAGAAAAAGAACTTTTTCTTTACCTATGGTCAGCACTAATGACGAAGCTTCTTCTTCTCGAAGATTTAGTACGAGTAGTGTACCCTCATTACTAAGTGCTAAAGAAAAGCTTGATAACTCTATGAACTAAGAGTTAGAATCAAAAGATGATTCGGCTTCTTCAATATAGGACACAAAAAGGTTAGTATTCCTATATATGAAGAAGCACTTAGGATGTTTAGTATCCCAAGAGGAGATAGCGAGTGCATAACCTTCAAACCAACATGATTTAAAAACCACTTATATTTCCATAGAATTTAGGTTTGAAGGATATCACCCCTGTGCTCTTGATGCCTTGATGGACACTGGTGCAACCACCAGTGCTTGTCATCTAAATGCCATACCTGAAGAAATGTGGAAAGCTCTGGAATAGCCTACACAGATCAATATGGCAGGAGAAGAATATCAATTGTTATCTCACGAGGCCATTGATGTGCCTATTTGGATTAATAACACCAAATTTCAAATAACCAGGATGTTTACTTTCCCATATTTGGAAGCAGACATGGCTCTAAGAAATTCTTTCCTATTACAAGATGAATGTCTTCCTTATATTCAGAAAAAAGAAACCATATCCATAGGAAGCATTAAAATTTCCAGAAATCTTAAACCTAAGATTCTTTTGAAATTTGGGTTTTATCCAGTTAAAATTTCATCTCTTTGTCCTTCCACTCTGTGTGAATCAGCTTATAAAACCACTATTGCAAAGGAAAGAGATATTAAGGAAAAATGGTGAAAAGATATAATATCCGTGCATCAATTATTCCTCAAGTCGCTTACTGAAAAAAAATGCACCATGTGTAAGTAAGCCAGCAAATAATTTTAGTGATGATCCACTAAAATTATGGAGTCTAAATGGAATAAAAGCTAGACTCGAGTTAAAAGATCCTTATATAGTGATAAGAAGCAAAAGCATCCCTTATTCTATAGAAATGATCGAGGAATTCAAAAAACAGATTCCTGAATTGCTTGAAAGGGGACTAATCAGACCATAATTTAGTCCTCATCCCTCTCCAGCATTCATGGTCATTAATCATGTGGAAAGGGTTGGAGGAAAAGAAAGAATGGTAATTGATTACCGATCCTAAAATAAAGCAACTAAGGATGATGCTTATACTTTACCATTTGCAAAGGCATTCATGGCAAAAATAAGGAAGGACCAACCTACCATTTTTACCAAATTCGATTTAAAAAGTGGATATTGGCATGTAAAAATAGAAGAAGAGTTAATTCCCTTACATCGCTCTATAGTGAATGTATGACTGGATACTAATGTCATTCAGATTAAAGAATGATCCAGAAATTTTTAAAAGAAAAATGGACAATACATTCCAAAATCACAGAAAATACACAGTTGTCTATATAAATGGAGTATTGGTCTTTTCAAAAACAAAAGATAATCACAAAAAATATTTAAAAGCTGTTTGTGATGCATTCCTAGCAGAGTAAATGATCCTTTCTAAAAGAAAAATAGAATAGATGAAAGGACCAGTTAAGTTTCTTATATTAGAATTTGAGCCCTCAAGGATAAAATTGCAAGATCATATATCCCAGGTCATGCTTAACTTTCCTGATGAACTAGAAGATAGAAACGAAGTTCTAAAGTTTTGTGGACTTGTTAACTATGCACGACAGTTTATAAAAACTCATCTAGATACTTGAAAAATATTCAAGCTCTAACTTCTGAAAAGAAGGTTTAGAACTGGACAGAAGAAGAAACTCGCGATCTTCAAAAAATTAAAAAGTTAGTGCAAAAACTGTCAAAACTTGCACAACCCACAAAAGAATATGAATTAATTCTTGATAGTGATGCCTCAAATGAGTTCTGAGGAACATGTCTAAAGAAAAAAGGAAACCCAAAAGAAGTTAGCAAATATCCAATTTATGAAAAAAAAGGTGTTAGCTCTAAAAAATGAAATTAAATCATTCACCATCTTTTTAACACCCAAAAAGTTCATCTTAAGAATCAATTCAACTTATATGAAAAGGTTCTTGACTCTAAATTTCAGAGAAGCCAAACAATCCACGCTACTGAGATTACAAGAGTGGTTTAGCCATTATAGATTTCATATTGAATGGATTCCTTCTAACGAAAATATACTAGCTGATGTTCTTTCTCGAGATTGTTTTGCAGGACAGCAAGGGAAAGAAGATAGTTCCTATTCAGGAACAAGATTTGTGCTGGAAGTGTAAACAATGAGGTCACACTCGTAAACATTGCCCTACACTCCAGGACGATTCCGAAAGGAATGGAGAGCAATCTCGAGTAACCAAATACCAGTCTTCTAAGAGGACGAACCATGTGGTCGATCCTAACTTATTAGTAGGTGGTAGTTCTAAAGGCCTACGATCTTCTCCTTCGAATCTACTTCTTAAAACACGAAGGTAGTTGATGTAGGATTTGTTGGACTAATGGTCATTGATAAATATGATCACGATTTCATTAATAGGCTTCCTGCGGTAGTTCGATATGGACTATGCTGTCTTGGGTATACCCCAAGGTTTTATTCGTGTCAAATCATTTCCACATTACTAGAAAGGGAAGAACGTAAGATCTATCATCCATACCAAGTATGGTTAATGTAGCCAAGGAAACATCATCTCAAACCAATTTTTAGATTAAATGCCCTGATGAAAGAAGAACATAAACAATTCCTTAAGAACTTCGCTTCAAACTGACAAGTAGTTCAAGTTCAAAGAGTAGAATGGGTAATCTCTACCCTATCTTTAATGATCAATTACACTAGGAGTTTTGAAGAAAGTTCGTTTCATTTCCTTTGCAATAGAAGAATTATGGTAATCGTTGCTAAGGATGATTTCTCCTATATGGAAGAAGATAAAATAGAGTAAAATCATACAAAGCTTAAAGAAACGTATCAAGAATTTCTTCTATTTGGAGAATGCCAAATTCTCAAATACCACATTGCGTGCCATCAAATTCACTCGATAGAAGCACGGTCACCGCCTCGAATACGAGAACAATGACGATGAAGATAAGCTTTAACAGCTGGTAAGCAACGTGGACGTCGGAAGTGATGCCTAACTAGCTACCTATCTTTTTTAAAGCAAACTCCTTTACTTTCTACGTGTCAAATATCTATGGTGCCAACACTTTCTTTTTAAAAATATCTATACTAGCTATGATACGTGATGTTTATTGTGTGTTTTAATCCAAAGGAAGCAACAGTATAAAGGCACTTATTGTTTTAAATAGGTAAGTAGTCATATCTAATAATGTTTCACCATCTATAAATATTCTATCTCGTCTCCTCACTCAAGGAGCAATCCAGTTGTAACAAGATCGATGTTTTTGTTTCTTCTGCCTTTCTTTTCTATGTTGTCTCTAGTAAAAAATCTCTATATTGTCAGTCTCATTTTTTATATACGAGGGTGCCCTCGTTACGGAATTTTAGTGTATCTCACATCTATAGCAAGCATGGTGGATTTATGGCAAAGGTAATGTTCTACAGTTTCTACATTACGAATTTGAAATCGTTATGAATAATGGTATAAGAAGAAAGGGTAATTTCTAAAATAGAAACCGAATTGCAAGACATTACGAGATCTACTTGTTCCTACCCTGACACATTACATCCAGAACATGGAACAAGATTTAATCCAATAATTAGATTATTAAATCATATAATCGACAAACTAAAAGAAGCGAAAAGAATCGATTGCAAAGTTTTTTTTCTTTTACTTGAGCAAGAGAAAGCACACAGATAGAAGTTTGAAGATATCACCTTTGATGTTTTGTCAAAATTGAACTTTCCCTTGAATGTGCATTTTAGAATTCTAAAACAAACATTGACTTTTGAACAGGAAGTGAACCCCTAGAGGTTGAATTGAGTCATGAGCAATAGTGAGATAAAAGTATATAGGAGCAAAATCAGGAGACTAGGTAAAATTACCACTTACCTAACTCAGAGCGATGATAGAATACAACACCATGACTCGAATTGCACTAATATCATTAGAAGTATTATAAATGGAATAAATGATCTAATCGTATCTCTCTCTGAAACTATTCAAGCCATAGAAGTGGCTAAGTGGGGAAGAAGGAGATAGAGAGATATTACAAGAGAATCCTGCTCTAACTCTGAGTAGAATTCAAAAAATAAAAATAATAATAATAATAATTTTCTTTTACTAAGCTTCACTAAAGCCCCTAGGCACACAACAAGAGCCTTGGCAAAAAAGCAAAAAAAAGCACACTTGACCTAACCTCGAAATCTATAAAAGCACCAGAACAACACCTTTGTGCACCTTGCACAAGACCCGGGCATGCCTTTCATAACCATGCACTATGCAAATTTAGTAACCATCTACTAGATTGATTTATTTAAAATAACATTAACATTGTTTAGCACATACATTTAGTAGATAAGCGCATATGCATAAATAGTAAGCAGGGAAAATGGAAAGCGTATGCGTAGCTTTGAAGAGCAGAGGATCACATTCGGCAAACTAAGCACAAATGGCACAATCCCCCTCAAAAACAGGAACAATATTTATCAAAACACTGCTATAATACTCACCCAAGAACCAGATAAGTATTCTGATAATCCTTGAATGCAGTTTGAGGCATTGCTTCTGCTCTCTTGCCACAGAGCTCCTTTGCCTTCCAAAAGTTCTATATATAGCTGCTTCAGCTCAAACTCAAGCTGTAAGAAACATCCATTTTACAATCAAAAAACAACAAATAATTCCTTTTTGAAGACAAATAATACTAACTACTTTTGGTAAAAGAGGAAAACTGTATGGAATGGAATCATCACTTGAGAAGTCTTCAGAAGTAATAACAATAATGTTTCTTCTTCAACTTGATGAACAGTTCCAACAGAAGTAATTATGTCCCGCAGCACCTTGTCAATGCTCTGCATTTTGACAAATAAAGCATCATTAACATCATGAGAAAGAATAGAAGCACAATTTTTTTATTTAACATTCTTAGAAGGTTTGGAATCAGTGGGACATCAACCAAGTTGCATAAACCACTGATTGCAAAATCCATATTATTGTTGATAATAGATGCTAATAAATTATTGTGTAGTAAAACGACATTTTCTTAGGTTTCTGGTACTTGCCAAATAAATAGTAGACATTATCAATTTTTTTGGGTATTTTACTCATAATTGCTACTCCTTTACTGATATTATCTCAATTTCTCACAAAAAATCAGGACAATAATAAACAATATTAGGCATGAAAAACAGCAGTCAGACACCCAATTCAATATATTCAAAGCAAGGAAACCCATTTTGATGTTGTTTTGGTTTCAAAACTATGATTGGAGACTCTGGATGAGAATTTCAACACTCCTAGTGAACATTAAACAAAGAAAACAAGCTTTTTGAAGATCAATCAATGATTTTGAGGGATTGATGACTGCATGCTGCAAGGCTAGAAAACTTGATCTAATCCATCATTGTTGAGTTTGTAACTTTGGAAATCAATTGATTTGAAGCCTATGGGATGAAATCTACCTTTTTATGCTGTTGATTTATCAAATTAAGTATTTTTTTCAGATTTGGGAAATTTCAGAAACTCCCCAAATCTTATGATTCAATAAATGAAAATGCTCTTAAGATGATAGATATACTATAAAGAACAGATTTGGCTCATTAATATGTGAT
>JAYJMB010071729.1:6288-23878 GCA_036873735.1 Pouteria campechiana | reverse complement strand
TGAACACAATTTTTCTGATGTACACAGCAGATGTAAACAATTGAGGAAAGAATCAATAATAATGGAAAAATCCTTTGATCCATTCCGAAGGCGACCAATTTTGGTCATGTCGTTCCATTTGCATTTATTTCTTCCTCATCATTTCTTGAGCCCGATCTCGCGGCGGAACAATTGGGAAGGTGAAAAGATAGTAAGGTAGAATAAACGAGATAAGAATGTGATAACTTAATTAAACTTCCCCGCAAAAAAATGGGCTATTATGTAAAACTAATGGCTTAAGATCATTATCATCAAAATTAGATTTGAACTGGTCTGATGATTCCTTCCATTCCAACCAACACAACCAACCAGTCTAATCCGTCTCCAAATTCAAACTAAGTGATGTTAATTTATTTAAAAGTTAATAAATTTAATATATTAACTGAAGCACTTTCATGCGGGGTATTGTCAACCACATGATCATCAGAGAATAATCCCACTTGTCCTTGTCTCTGGCATTTCTAGAAAGGCAGGTCACCAGTATTCACGACTCTACAACTAGCATGAAAAAACCCCAGTTGTTTTTACCATCCGCGCCCCATCCCATCTGAGAGAGGCGAGTTTGAAAAACTCACCCTTCCCTTTTGAATATTCATGTGCTCCTGAATCTTACCCTTGAATCCTTCCTCCCCATGCAATTTTTGCATACTACGAAATTTTTTCCTCTTTCTCTCTCTCACTCTCTCTCTACCCCCGCTCTCTCCCTTGCAATTTACAGCTAGATCTTAGGCTTCACAGACGTTGCTCCTTTGCTTCATTAGATGCTGGTGCTATATCGGAGGTGGGGTTTCATCAAATGGGACTCCTCGTTGAAGCATCAAGGTATGTTTCTAATACCTTTGCTTTCCAAAATACCAAATATAACGTTACTTGTTGGCTCCGTAGTTCATATTTCATAGTATATGAACCAATATGTAATAAAACATGTTGCTATTTGAGAGACTCTGAGAATCCCTAAATGTGCATTGGATTGTTGTCCTATGTGAAGGGCAGAAAGACCCAACAGGATTTTCCCACAAAATTTCTTAGAAGACCCTTGAGAGGAGAGAGGAGAGATGGGCAATCTGATAATCTTTTCAGACAAAAAAATAATTTTGATAATGAGGGTGGAGATGGAAGTGTAGAGAGAATCTAAGCAATTCCACCCACCAAAGATTGAAGCAATTTCGATTAAATAGTTAATGTATTTATTGAATGAGTGTTATTGGTATGTTAATACAATTTGCCTTTGATGATTATACTATCATTTTTTTTTGTTCAAGATTCATTCACTATACATTTGTTTGAATCATGGTTCCTTTTTTAAAATTTTACTAATAGGTTGTGAGTAAATGGATGAAGTAGCTGACATGTCATGGGTCCCTCTTAATGTATCATCCACATGTGCAATGTATAAACAATGCTGACTGGTTCAATAACTTACAACTGAACAATGCAATGCAATCCAGGAGATAGGTTTTGATGGGCTTCTTAGTCTATGATGTGAAACCTTTCATTTGGCTTTGCTATGTTGGATTATTTCAAGGTGGATTACATCAATGGAAAGTTTTGTCATAAATGGTAGGCAAGTAGGAATAATCGATAGAGATATAATTGCCATACTAGGACTGAGATGTATGGATATAGCTATTGAGTCGGTTACTGATATGTCACAAGAAAAAATGGTGAGGAAGAATCTCAAATTACCATAAAAAAAGCATATTAGACTGAAATCATTACAACCAAACATTGATGAATGATTAGGTGATGACAAATTCAAACATGCATTTGTTTTATATTCTCTTACTGCTTTCTTGTACCCTTCTCAAAATGGTAAAACCAAAAACTTTTATATGCACTATGTGCACAATGTTGCTATGCTTAGGGTGCATGCACATTGCAAGCAATTAAGGGTGCTCTTGCTAATGTACATGTAAATGGTTGACTACAAGCTAGTTGTTGTTTGGGTTTCTTGCAAGTGTGTTTAGTTCTGCTTTTTTTGGTATGTCTCACATTTTTTTATGTTGTGCATAAGTTCTTTTGAAATGCAATGCTGATGTTAATCCATTTTCTCTTACTTAGATTTGCATTTTAAAGAAGATATATCATAAATGTCTTCTCGCACTTCCCTTGCTTAAATATTGGGACGATGATCAATGCAAAGACAGGGAGAATTCCCTCTTGGAAGTTGATTTTGAAGGAGTTGAGGTGAGAACTGAAATAAATGCTCATTTTTATTTATGAAGAATCCACTTCTAAAGAATTATATATGACGTGAACACATGCAATTGTTGACTATACATTCCTTTGTAGGTGGAAGATGACCTATGTGAAAATATTCCTACTAAAGCTTTTCCATCGCTTTATGGCTGAAATGATGCTTTGCTAAATGCACCATGTTTCAACACTCTAGATTTGATGCATCCCCCAGGCAAGCATTAGAACCCGAAAGGACACTACATTCAGAAATGACAATACCAAAGAAAGCAGTACCTAAAACTTTTCAGATTCCAAAAGGCATGCATTTATATCTTGAAGCCGAGTGGGCGGCTCTACAGAAGGAAATTGCTGACCTTTAGTCAGAGCTCAAACTAGTTCTCATTACTTCTTCTATCTTTTTATTGCACTTTGAAAACAATTTTTTAACTTTTGGTTGACATTTGTAGAGCAAGAATAGCATTTGGATTCGATCCAGGTGGAAGATCAAGATGCTAGAAAGCCAAGTTGAGGTAAATCTTATATACTTGTAACTGTCATATTTCAATATGAATATAGAGCTCCTATATTGTTTGTGTGGATCATGATATCACAATCATACAGGCCTTGAAAGAAATGAAAACTTGTTTGGAAAACCAACTGAATCAATTGGCGATAGTTTTTTCAGTAAGTTTTATTGTATTCTATTGTTGTTAATATGTTATGAACTCCACTCAATGAAAGTTTAGATATGGTATTAACAATCAACATTAATAGGTTATCCTCAATGATTTATATTTTTCTATATCATAGGTATATTCTTCCATACCTAAGGCAGGCTTTACCACACTTAAACAAATAAATGAAAATGGTAGAGACACATGTCCAACAAATGTGGAGTAAAAAAAGGCTGGAAATGGTGTCACCGATGATTTGCCATCATTGAATCTCGTGCAAGTCAATGATTTAGTGAAGGAATACTATGATAGTGTTGAATTTGGTGATGATGTTATCAAGGTGGATTTGGATGATGCAAGAATAAATACAAAAGATGAAATTGATGGTGTAGGGACCTTGGTATGTCGTTCGACCCGATAAACAAAGGTGAACAAATAGATGGGAAGTGTCATAGGGAATCTTCGCAAGCAGAGAAGAATTACTGAGTGTTGTAAGAAATGATAAGGCCCAATGTCAAATAGGAGGAAATAATGCAGGTACTTTTAGATAAGATTTGTTTGCTTGTAAAGAGTATTCAAGTAGTACCAATTAAGTGCTTTTGTGTCTAAAAGCACCAAGAAGCCCTTTGGCATCATACAAAGATATGGCAGGACCCAAAATCTCTTATGACCAGGAGGATGTTATGGTCAAATATGTTTTTAATCACTCTCTACAAGATAACTTGCAAGTTTTAATGCTCAGTTATAATCAGTCTTAATAGTTGCATTTGGAATCTCTCTTCATTAGTAGGCATTAGTTTGAAATGCATGTTGCAGAGATCAAATATTTGCTTTTGGTGGACACAACTTGATGCATGAGCATTTCCACACTTTAAGGTCAGGCGGTGAGCTTAGCTCTGCGGTATGGTCTATTTATTACTTGGTTTCTTGACATGATGCTCTAATAAATAGACACACACACACACACACACATATATATATATATATATTTAACATAATAAGCAGACAACCTAAAATATTGTTAATTTGCGAATCTATTTCCCAGATTGTTGATGCATATACAAGTATATTGATGCAGGGGTAGATCCGTGATGAGCAAAATGGAGTTGTTCGCTTTTATTTTGATTCAAATTTTGCGATAATATTTATGGATGACTTAGGTAGTGTAAAAGATATATTATTGCACTCCTTAATGGTTTATGATGCTAAATTATGAGTATTAAAATCTCAGTGATATGCTTCCCTAGAAGGACCTATGCCAGGTGGATTGTATATCATGAAAGCTAATAAGTGTCACCTAAGTGATGTTGGTTGGGTGTGTGATGCATTCCACCAATCTATTTACAGTTTTTTGTTAACTTCTTATGCATTGACAGTTACAATGTATTGCATTTTGAAGTAGCTTTTCATCCCTATATGTGAAGATCATCATTGGTTCTTGTATGTTGTGGATATGGGATGTAAAAAATATATTATCTAAATTTAGTGCAGACAGGAAATAGTACACGTCATAAGCGGACCTCACAAAAATTGGTATGGTCATCCCAATAACCTCTTCTCTATGGGGCCTAATCATAATAAAAAGTTTTTAACATTACCTTGATGCAGCTGGAGTCCCTGGAAGAAATATTTGGCAAACTTGGTCATCTAAAGGATTTCCAGGCATTACATTTTGAAGTGGCAAGTAATTTTCCCTGACAAACGAATGCATAAGTTTCAATTGTGTTAATCTACTACATCACGTTACCTAAACAATTAGCATTGACATGTAGAACTGACCATGGGTTACCGTTTGTTAAGGTTGATTATGGTGTTCATATTCTTTGCAACATATCCTTCTTTTGTGTTCTTGAATCTGTATAATATTCAAAGGTTAGAGAATTTACTACATCCACTTCGACAGCTTTGTAGTGAGAAGAGAGTAAAATGTGATACCCGATTCCTACATTTAATTTTTATTTTCACAAGTATGGATGTCTGGCGATGTCATATTGTAGTAAGTCTACTTAACTATCCCTAAAACTTAGAGCGAATGGGAGTGATGTGGAAAGTAGGGCATTGGGAAAATTCACAGAAGGTTAGTCGGATGCATTAGGCCATTTAACCTTAACATCATGCGAACATATTGATGACATTCTTGTCAGCATTACACTATATATAATTTTAATGATCACAAAACTCCTACTAAATTAAGGAACCTATATGCTTAAATTTTTAACAATCATATATATATGGCTATGGATTAATAAACGTTAATGATTAATTAAACAAGCATACAGTCTTCACTTTATGGTGTGCACACAAAAAATATAAATTAACTTTTACTGCATAAACTTACTAAATAAATATTATGCACCATATTACTTAAGCTTTCATATTGTGCATTCAATGAAAATATATATTATCTTTGCTTTAATTACATGAGGATAAAATACATTATGATATTATATATGAAAGCTAACAACGTAGCAAGGGTAGAAATGTTGAAGTGCAGGATAATGATCATTTGCAACAAATCATTAGCTACATTTTAAAGGATCTGAACTGGTGAGAATCATGGAAGAAGAAGAAAAAAATAGAATGTTTAGAGATAAGCAACAAAAGGGTTACAGTTGTCTAAGAGAAGCTTCCACAAAAAAAAGTATAGGAGAAAAAAAAGGCTTCAAAGAAGTGCTACAACAAGCTTGCATTGTCCATTAGCGTCAATGAGAAAATATTAACAAACAAATTCAAACCAAAAAGATAAAGGAGAAGCCATGATTAGACAGCTTAAGTTACAAACTACTTATATCTGATCAGTCTATCCAAGATAAAAGCACAAGGATGAAGATGCAACTCAAGGCTTGGCAGACAAAGGAGTTGAAGATGAAAGCCATGGTCAAAGAAGCATAACTCTATTCAAAAAATTTGAACCATCTACATCTACCAGACAAAAACTTTCTGAGATAAAAAAAGAAGAAGAAGCTCTATCAAATACTCAGACAGAGAAAGAAAGAAGAATTATCTCCCAGACAACAATACAAGAAATGAGAAGACTAGAGTTGCCTGAGGACAGAATAACAATATAAATATAGAAGGGAGTGCAACTTCAGCTCAGCTAAGACAGATAGATCAAGTTGAAGAGACAAGGAGGTTGCTAAAACAAACCATTCTGTTGCTTGAAGTGCACAGAAAAGCTAAAGAACTCTGCTTCATCTTCGGATCAAACGGTTGCCTGTTATGACAGACAAAGTTCAACCAAAGTAGAAGACGATGAAGATATTGGATAGTGACCATAGACGAAGTTGAATAGACAAAAAGCTACTTGGATCAAAATGGGATCAAAATGGGCCACAACAGACAAAGGCACGATCGTCTATAACTTATGACGGACAAATGCGATGTGCAAAACATTCCATCCAAGACAAAGCAGAACACTCTTCGTTTATCGCTTAAACTAGATAAACGCCACACTTCGTCTGTTCGAGCAAATTGAAGTAAGCTTCCTTTGACACTTTCTAAAGACAACAAGGAACAAAAGAAGAACATCATACTTTGTCTATTAGTGCAAGGCTAAGCAAACTTCATCTGTCACCTCCAACAGATGACAAAGAACAAAGGAAACATATCTTATGGTGTCTGTTCATATTAAGGGAACTGTTTGTCAATCGATCAACTCATCTTCATCAGCACCATTCAAAGTCAGTCTGTTATCTTCAACAGACAAAGCATATACACAAAGGATCAATCAACAGACAATCTTCTAGAGGAATTGTGGTAGATAAGGAAGTGTTTATCTATTAGTTAGTATAACTTCATATGCATCAAAGTTCGTCTGCTACTTAACAGACAATCATCCTTATGGAAGTTCAACTAACAGAAAAACCCTGGGAGAATTCGTCTACAACTTATAGCAGACTAATGTAGATAGAGAGAGACCATGACTTGTCAAAGTAATATTAATTTATATGACTACGTATACAAATGACATTTGCACAAAAGCCAACGTCATGCAGACTCATACTAGTCACCATTTTTAGCAATAAGTAGCGCTGTAAAGATTTTCAATGTTGTGACAAGTTAAACGAGGAATACATTTATCACAACTCATCCTCCTCTTTGATCGGTGTTGAAGTAGCTTGAGACAAAATACAGAGACCTGGACTTCAACGATAGAAAATTCAAATGGTCTTATTCATTCAATGCTAATCTTATCTCTGCATTGATCAGCTCCTATCTTCTCCAACGTTCGAGACTCTGAAGAAGCTATTTAAGGAGAAGAACCGGAACAATTCAATGGTGGTGAAGGAACCCATTACAAATGCGCTCAACTTGATGAAAATCCTTCAACCTCTGGCTAAGAGCTCAAACTGTCATCTATTCTTTATGAGCTTTAATCTGTAAATCTTTATGGCCATTGTTTCTAAATTTTGGGAAGATCTATTTATATTGTTAGAGCTGAAAGAGAGATCATATCTTTCCCTGTCCTTAAATATGTAATAGTTTTCTGATTAATCTAAAAACTAGAGAGTTTGTGATAAACTTGATAAACCACATTGTAATGAATTGTTGGTGATCTCTAGAAAACTGTCAAGTTTACTGGTGAACTTCAAAACCATTGAGTTGGTAGTGAGCTCGGCAAAACTACCAAATTTTCCTGTGATCTTTGAAATGGTTGAGTTTCCTGGTGAACTTGTGAAACTAGAAGAAGTGTCGGGGACACTTATGTATTCCATTCTATGGGGTATAGTGGAACTCAAGGCACAATGTGTTGGTGACCTTGGAAAAGTGGATGCAAGGATGGGATCTTGAACCACTATAAAATTTATTTTGTCTGTGTGTTTTGTTTATTTACTTTACTCTTCATACATTTTATTATTTCTATTATTCATCCTAAGCTACACCACACACAATCATGAAGGGAGGGAAATGATCCAATGAGGGTTAAGTAATAAATTTTTATTTACCCAATTTACTCCTCCCCTCTTAGGTTAAGCCATCCTATAGGAACTCTACAATTCTTGTATAAATTGAAATATATTGCTTGGTAACATTTGTAGTGTTGAGGAAGGGTGGATGCCACTAGGGGATAAACGTTGTGGAATTGAACATGTAGATGCTGTTTTTAGGAATGTAATATAAATTTGCAGTGCATTTTGCACTGTAAAAATGTCTTGTAATACACCTGGACATATCATAGTTTAAGATTCATGTTTTCTTAAGAAAAGATGGTTCAGAGAGAAGGTCAGAACTCTCAACGTCTTTCGGCCACAACTTCCCATGTATATTGGTTCAAATCTAGAAGTGTGAAAATTTTTGAATATGTTGGAATTTGCGTACGATGTTCAACTTCCTATTAGAATTTAATTTTTTTGTGTAGTTTTGAAAAAAAAATTGTTCTAGATGAATGTTAGAACTCTTAATGTTTTTGTGCCGCAATTTTCATCTATATAGTGAAGAGCTCTCTGCAAAATGGCATTGGGAATTAGAGAAATTAAAGATAATACCTCATCAAATTTTACAATTTTCTCTTCGTAGATCCAATAAAATATAAGGAAATTGATGCGATTCTATAATGAATTCTCGTATTCTATAATGAATTCTTGTAGAGCAACTTAACAATAATAAATTTATATATGCAACTCAATTGTAATAGACAAATCTTATTCAATGCAACTTTTTGCATGCCTTTTGAAAGGCTTAAGATTCTTCAATTCCAAAAAGATGCATGCATCCTCTCTAAAGTGGAGAGGAGTGCATTTCGAGACGGTAATTAATTTCAAGGCATTTTGTGTTACTAAAAATTTAAGCATATTTTTGGTTACATCTCAGACCATCAACATCCTAGCCTTTCTGCTCCAATTCTAATACTTTGTACACCATCTTTCATTCCAGCCATTGCTACTAATGGACGACAACAACAGACACATTTGGTGGGGTCATGGAATATGACTTCGAATGAGAAGGCGTTACGCATAATCGAAGAACTTTATAGAGAGATCCAAATTCTGCAGACTTCGTTGCGAGACTTGCAACTTGACGAGAAAGAGATGATTATTTCATGGGTAGAATGCTTGTTTGATCTAAATTGTGAGTGCCAACGGTTGCATGCCAAGATCGATAATGCCAAAAGAATTTTGGACACTACCCAACGGTATTGATTTGAGGTGTATCCCCGTTAAGTCTAACACCTTTAGTAAGCTTGATTTTGATGATGAAGGAGATTAAATAACTAGTTTTGATGATGAACAAATACATGAGTGAAGAATTAGGGTACTAATTGGTTACTTTTTAAGTGATGCAATATTTAAATATCAAAATAGATTAAGGAGAGTAACTGCGAGTAATAAAAAGTGTTAATTATAAAATTATTACATTAACCCTTCAAATGAATATATTTTAAGAAGGAATGCTCAAATAAAAGTTATTTAGAAATTGATCAGAAGTAAATCAAAATATGTTTGCAGACTCGGTGTGAAAATTCAAAAATTTAGAAATTTAGAAGTATTAAAGAAACGCCTCAGAACCTATCAAAAACACAATGTGAAACTCAGAAGAATTCAGAAGTAATCAAACATATCTCAAAACCACATCAAAATCAGATTAGAACTTCCTCAGAGTCAAGGCGTAACATTATTACACATCAAAAGTCAAACAGAATCTTTCTCAGAATTGCAAAAAATGTAAGAAGTTAAATAGATAAACTTTCTATACTCAAAAGTTCTTCTGAAGAACCTCAGAAACAATACCAAGGCATATAGATTTAATCTAGAAGAAAATACTAAAGTCAGAATCTTCTTAGAAAACCTTCAGAAATAAGACAAAATACTTCAAAAGTAAACTGAAAAAGTCAAGAATGTTAGAAAGTAAATTTGACTTTCAGAGTTAAATCAGAAGAATTATTCCACATTCAGAAGAACCTCAGAAAAAATATCAAGGCATATAAATTATTCTAAAAGAATCTCAATATGTAAAAAGCAACTTAGAATGCTGACACAATACTCAGAAGATCCTCAAAAGCCTTCTCAGAAGCATCTTTAAAAAGGCAAGAGTTAAAGAAAAATATCAGAAGCAAAATTCAATCTTCATAGGTATATCAGAAGTCTCTCAAAAGTTCTTTAGAAACTCAATATATGACTGTTGACAGCAAAATCAACACATAACAAATCTAAAGAGAACACTGCCAAGAAAACACTTATCACAAAAATTCTGAGGAACCACTTCAAAAATTCTATTAAGCTATGAATCGAATGTTAGAAGTTTTAGTTACTTAACTCAAAAATTCTGAAGGCCAACAGAGTGTAAAAAGTCATTACTAACTCTGACTAACAATTTGAAAATGGTACTAAAGGTTGCAACGGCTAAATCTTTTCAAAGCCTATAAAAATATGATTAAGGAACACTTAATCATATCTGAGAACACATGAAAATCATCTGATTCAAGTATTCAAAAAGGAGCATTTACGATATTCAATCATTCAACTCCAACTGCTACTGCCAAATAATTCAAAGCTAGATCTGCGTCAACTGCAAAAGGAGCTTGAATTTAATCTCATTACATGTTCATTCAATTGAGTTTTAATTTTTGTAAAAGTCTGCTTGAGTAAGAGTCATTAATCTGTACATTTTCATTTGGAAAAATAGTGAATTAGTTGGTGAGCTTTGTGAAACCAATAGTTTGTAAAGGTTTCTAGTTAGCTTAGAAAACCAGTAAGTTAGTTGGTAAGCTTGAAACCAACATATATAATTTTCTAGTTAGCTTGGAAAACTAGTAAGTTTTTGATGAGCCTATAAAACCAATAAGTGTTTAGTGGAACATGAGTTCAGTAAAAGAGATTAACTCAGAGAAGTGGAGTAGGAACCCAGGAAGAGCTGAACCACTATAAAAATCTTGTGCATATATGTTTTAAGTTTTACTTTCTTTTATTTTAACTACATATCTCAAGTTATTGGCCAAAATTTTTGAAAGCTCAATTCACCCCATCCGTCTACAGAAATCACGCTTCACGATTATCTTTCGTAACCCCAATGGCCTGTAAAGCACCTCATACCTCACCTTCCGCAACATAACCAACCTTTCTACTTTGAACATGTCCTTCTCTTCAATTGAAGGTTCTTGGGATAGATTATTCACAATACTAGAAGATCAAGCTAGACTAAGGATTGGTCGTCCAGAGTATGAGGCATCTTAGTTGAATTGTAAACTTATGGATATGCTGCAACATCAGTAGGAAATGAAGCTAGGTTTGGCTTGAACATACACAGTCTTGAACCAAGATTGAGTTCAGCTAGGAAGAGAACTTGAAAGACAACAAGAGATGATTTGAAACCTTTCTTAGGACTTGCCGAGACTGACGCTTGACTTGGCTTGACTACATCAAACATTACTGCAAATGGAGGTTGCATATACTTCCATTGATTTTTCTAAGCTTTAAAGTATTATAGAGAACTATGAAGATTCTAACCAGTATTCGAGTTACTGAAGGTTGATAGAATTATTTTCATGTTCTTTTGGTTCTTATTTTTGTGTACTTTTGATCTCTTTACTTATGCAAGAAGCATCTAGCAATAGTTGGCTTCAAAATCTTTATGTGTTATCAAAGGCGCATGCCTTGACCTATATCTAAAGGCATTTGTGGTTGTCGATGACATCCTAATGAACCAAACAAATCAAAATTTTCTCTCTTTACTAACTTGCCCCTCATAGCTTTGCAACAATGATATGGGGGTAGACGAACATGCACGAAGTAAAAACATTTGACACACCAAGAATCAATTAGAGAAAAGGAGAAACAAAGAAGAGTAGCCATTACATGAGAATAATACATGAGATAAGTACACATAATACATAGACCATTCAACAATTGCATGTCGAGATTGACAATGCCAAAAGAAGTCTAGACACTACCCAAGGATCATCAATTTTGTCATGACTAGATGGCTCCATTATTTTTTTTTGTAAATGATGCTTACAGATGATAAAATAAAAATTAGAGTAGTTGAAAAATCACATTTTTTTGTGAATGTCTCATAACTGACAATCATCAATGATGCATAGATGTGACATCTTATCTTTAACAAAGAGTAGTTAAAAACTCACATTGTTGCTCCACAAGTGGTAAGTCACCTTTAGACATGTATTTGTTACAATATTACATTTCTTTCTTATGGGTGAGTTAACATTTTCAATAAATAGAACAAAAACTTGGCTTTTGTTGCAAATAATATTTTAATCATTTCTAGGTATTCTTTCTTCACTTCTTGACCAGGATAATAAAAGAAAAAGATGTAACAATAGTAACCAGTTGGATCCTCATGTCAGTGTAGGTCCCAAAAGGCATACTAAAATTTTCCTTCTTCATAACCATGGCATAAACAAGTACATGTTGCTTTGAACAAAATAACAACAAAGCTAAAGAAAAGGCATCCAACCATATAAGATTGCATAGCATCAACCAACATGAGTTATGATGATTAAATTAAAATTTCAACAAACAGGAAAATGCCAATGCCTCAAAAGCGATCTACCTCCCTTAGTAGACTTTGATAAGCGATCGGGTTAGACTTTGTCGGAGGGAAGGGCTGCTTGGGGTTGGGTCTGAGAGAAGGGCTCCTTCGTCGAAGGGAGAAGTTGTTGCTATTTTCAAATGGCAGGAGCGAGAGGAAGAGAGAGGAAAAGTGCATGATATTTTTGATTTGGGGTTTGGGGTTTTCTTGGATTTGGGGTTTTCTCGTTGTGGGAGCGGGAGGAAGAGAGAGGAAGAAGGAGATTTAGGGTTTTCTCATTGCACCTAAAAGAGAGTCGTTTGTAATGATTTGGATCTCGATTTGGGAAAGACAGTTGTTGAAGTTCAACCTAGCAAGCCGGCTACACTGGAACTTTGGGATGAAATGAAAGCTTGCTCAAGAATTCCTGTGACAAAAATGCAACATTCATCAATTTGGGGAAGATTGTTTCCTGCGCACTGAAGAGGTTGTGTAAAGCAGCACTCAGCAATCAAACAACTTTAATCTCTAGAGTAGGATCGAATGGCTCTTAGTTCGGTTACCAAAAAATAACTTAGCAACTGGTTGTTTAGAGACTTTTCCCTATACATACATATATATATATATATATATCTTCCTTCATGACTTTTTCCTATTTAAAATCTTCATTTACTTCCTCATATGTATGAAGATCATGTTGCTCAATCCCCTGATCATATCAACATAATATAAATTTATAATATAATAATTAAGGGCGCAACTTGGGTTCAAGTTCGAATCAGGTTGAGGTAAATTTAATCCTAATCCAAATTGGAAAACCTCTACCTAAACCAAATCATTTTAATCTAAACCAAATTCAATTTGTAAAATCTAAATTAAATTCAAGTTAAAAATGATTTGACAATTTGAATTAATAATTTGGAAGATAATTTCAATTAACAATTCTTATATTTGTATTATCACTTTAAAAAAATTATAAATATTATTCTATTAAATATATTTATTATATAACTAATTAATTTATGTAGCAAACTTTAAAAATGCTATCCATAAAATGTTATAAATAATCATTCAAAATATTTCTTTTTGAATATAATCATAATTAAAATGTAAGACAATGCAATTCGATATATCTTAAATTAAAATTAAATTATATAATTCATTATAAAATATAATTCAATGTAGAAAGTATTATTGATTTAATTATCCTTTTTATATATTTAAAGCTATTATAAGATATAAATTGTATTATTATTTTTATTATAATTCACTTAAAAAAGGAAATCATTTAGTCTATTTGAGTTATTTAAAATTTAAATTATTTATATTAGGATATTTGATTTGAAATTTTGGGTTATTTAGATTAGGGTAACTCAATTCAATTTTTGGGTTATTCAATTTATGTTGCCCTTAGCCCAAACCAAGCCATATTACAATTCAGTTTGGGTTGAACTTGAATTACATTATCCAAAACCTAAAAATTATCAACCTAAACATTGAAAATTTGGGTTGTTTGGGTATGTTTCAAGTGAACCCAAACCAAGCTATATTCCTAATAATAATATGATATTTTTGGGAGTTATTTATATTTATCCCCTTAACCTTTTGAGTTTTCAGTTTTTACCTCATAACTATTGCTTTTGCATATTTGCTTCCAAATTTAAAAATATTTTGCATATTATCCCTCTTGATCGATGAAAGTTTGACTAGTCAAATTAACTGTAACCAAATAATTTTTTAAAAAATACAAAAATGCTCCTTAAATAGCCAACTTTTATTGAATTTTATGGTTTCCTTGGACTTGATTAAGGCCATATAAAGGTAGCTTTCAATCATGCTTTACTTAATCTTGATGGATAGTCGATCAAATCATGGAAATCAATTTTAGAAATTGAAGATTGTCCTTAAATGGTCAAGTTTTGACCAAACTTTATAGCATACCTTAACATGATCAATGTCATTAAATGGTGTCCATGAATTATGCTTGACTTGATCTTGATGACTAGTAGGTCATTAGCTTGATGAATCCTATTTTAAATGTTTTCACTTTAAAAGTGTATTATACATAAATGGTAGAATAATAATTTTTCTTTACTAGAAATGTAAAAGGGGCTTATTTGTAAATAGGGATTATTCAACAATTTAAAACTTAGAAGAGAGAATATGCAAAAGTAAAAGGTTGAGAGGGCAAAATTCAAAGAAATCCTAATTGTTTTTACAGCAAATCTTTGATGAATTGGATATTGTTTTTCTTCTTTTATGCTTGCCAATGACAATGGATCATGTCCATCACCATTTAGATATTTTTCTTCTTCTAGTCTTGGCAACAATGATGGTTTAATTTTATGGTCATCATTTGAATTATATATATATATATATATATATATATACATGTAACACAATTCAGGCAGATTTTCATAAATCACTACTTCCTAATTTTATTTCCTAACATTCACGAGGCATGAAATAGTAATATCTCATTTTATGATCCATGCCATCGAGACACATCAAAGGATGTTGATGCCAGGAAACAATTATGGGATTCACGTGGAGTGTGTGCAGTGCCAAACCTGTCGAACAAGTACATCCCACCATGCGTACGTGATATAAGACACTTGCAAATTAGTGCAATTTATCGTCAAGATAGAAGGATGGAAACTTATGTAAACCTCCAAGCTCAAGTGTCACTTTTATAAGTTGGTAGACCATGAAATGCTATTCACACGCAAATTTACCTGCTACTTAAAATGTAAAAATGCTCTTATTATTTTTTTTCGCTTTTTCGCTTAAACGACTCACTTAGCAATTTGCACAAGATGGTTATATTATTATTGTTATTAGTAGTACAATGGGTTTGCATATATCTTGGTGGGGACAAACTGTGTGAAACGGTGCAACAGTTGGTTGAATAGTTGGATGTCATAGATGGACCACTTCTGCCCCACAACAGGCTGGTATCGATACCTTCTAATCGTCTTATTTTTTATTTTATTTATTTTTTGGAAATATCTATAAGCGTGTTTTCGTCCACTTTCCACAGGCATGGTCTGAGAGCCGGCCATGGGATTCCCTGTCTCTCTCATGACTGTCCAACCCCAACTGTATATGCTTTCCCTAGTTGAGTTGGGTGCTTTGAGTTTAAAGCAAAAGCTCCAATTAACAAGATTGGTATATCTCTTTTACAGCTTCCACAGACAGGACATTTTATAATGAGAAAATGGGAATATAATCTCAGGATTATATTATCAAAACGATACTCACAACCCATTTTAAGAGGAAAGCCCCACCATTAATTAACAGGCCATGGATATATGGTCAGCATGTTTTACAATGATCATCAACCAAACCAAAGATCGATTTCACGATAACCTTTAACCTATTCATGATCCATCAAATCAAGGTTATTATCGGCAGTAGGGTATCCTACTATCAGCACTGGTAGGTGTGTTGCGCATGGTTTTGATGTTCCATGATCAAGACCTAAGATGGAGAATTGAAATAGCACTTGATTTGTCTACAGGAAGACAAGATGGGTCCTCTTTTTTAGGTCATGGATAATAAATGAAAGAAGCTCACACAAAGTGGGGTGCCCATCTACTAAAGTAACGGGGAATCAATTTAGTGTGCTCCTCACTTGGGATCAGTCACAACAACCATAGCAACAGCAGCAACAGAAAAAAGGAGGAAAGCGGAAGGAAACGCGAGGAAGTCATGAAGAAGGCTTGTGTGTGTGGTGGCATCTAAATGCAAAAACCAACCACTTTGATATGTTCCTTAGCTTTATGGAGCCTACTATCGCATGTCAAAGCAACCCATTTTGTGGGAATAATAATCAAAGAGAAAAAGATTGCTCAGATCCATTTCAAATGGGCCAGAAAGCCATTATCCATACAATGTGTGCCATTGACATGTCATACTTCCAATACAACTCAGACGCCGAAAGTATTCATCTTAATTTGAAAAATCATCAAATCAGGTGGATCCACTAATAGAAATGGACCCACATGTTCAGTGACTCCATTATCTGCACAGTTTCATTAGCCTCATTTTCATGACTCATGATCTTCAGCAAGTGGTCATTATATGCTTTATAAATTTCAGGCATTGTACCCCTGTCACAGAAAAATGTTACAGTACACTCATCAAGTGGATCCCAAATGTGGATCGGCAGGATTAAGTCAATTCAATTCATTGGTTGTCCACTGTTTTCTAATAGTTTCGTATTGGGCTCATTTCACGTTTCTTTTGCCCGTGATTTTGATGTAGAAAATGTAAGGAATACACGTGATGCATTGTATTCATGAGATCCAAAAGCATGTTACACCATAGGATAGATCAGAGAAAAAAAAACGAAAAAGTTCAAGCTTGTGTGACAGGCACTGTCACAATCCCTTCAACCACAAATGCTGCCTTAAAATACTCGCATCCTCTCCATATTCTCTTTATTATGCATATCTTGTGTACGATCATTAGAATAAATTAATTTCTACGTTTCACATTTGCTTATATTCTTCTGGTTGTACCCATAAAAGTGGAAGAACCAAACGGGTGCCAATCGAATGACTTTCAAATGGAAATATACAGGCCCTCAAACTCACACAAAACAGAAAATCAATGAAGAAATATATATATATATATATATATATATATATATATATATCATTGGTAGGATTTTATACTTTGCTTCAAAGAAATGTAAGGCCAATCATGCCATTTCATCCCCAAATTGAAATTTACATGTTATGAACTCCTCTCACACGTGCCAACATGCATGATTAGTAGCCATGATTTTGTTAGAAACTGAGGGCCCACAAACAAATAAATAAATCAGGCATAGCACACGTGTGGCAGTGGTTTGAAAAAAAATTGACACAACCACTTACATCAGGTATTTTGCAGGCTGTGTCGGACTAATTGTTGCAATGATTTGAAGGGTGAGGGGTGAGTGGACCACTCAACTGAATTTCCGGATGAATGAAACTTAAACCTGCCGTGATAATTTCTCTTTCTTTGCTTTGTTTATTTATAGATATAGCTGCATGTGATACAATGAGCCCCATTTGCAAGGAGAACCGTTTATTTTATTTTATTTTTATTTTTTTGGCCTTTGGGTGGGTGTTCAACGCCAGAAGCGATGGCGCCACGAAAATCATGGCGCACGTTAAGTGCCTGACCTCTCACCCCTTCTAAAACTTCCACCCAGACATTTCAACTAACCCCGGGGGGGGGGGGGG
>JAYJMB010071718.1:0-23880 GCA_036873735.1 Pouteria campechiana | reverse complement strand
TCTTATGGATTAGTATGTTGTATACAGGATAATGGTGGTAAATTAGGGGAGACTCTGTCGGAATTTCCTCTGAATTTCCACTAGTAATGCTCCAGGAAGGAGGGGCATTACAATCACTCACAGGGTTGCAACACCTTATCATGCACAAATGTCAGGGCAGGCAGAACTCAACAATAGACAAATAAAAGCAATTCTGGAAAGGACTATGAACACTTTAAGAAAGGGCGGGACAATGAAGCTAAATGATGCCTTATGGGCATATAGGACTGCTTTCAAGATCCCAATTGGAATGAGTCTATATAGACTTGTTTTTTAGAAAGCTTGCCATTTGCCTTTCAAGTTAGAGCATGAGGCACACTGGGTTATTAGACATTTGAATTATGATATGAAAAAGGTAGGAGAGTAGAGGAAACTTCATCTTCATGAACTTGAGGAGCTAAGAAATGAGGCATGGGAGAATGTCAAGATCTACAAGGAGTGAACCAAGAAATATCATGATGAGGTTATTCGTAAATGGTACATTGAGCCTGGAATTGATGTTTTGCTTTATGACTCACGTTTGCATTTGTTTCTAGGAAAATTGAAATCATGGTGTGTCAGCCCATTCCTTGTCACAAAAGTGTTTCCTCATGGAGTGGTTGAACTGAAGAATCCAAAAGACAAGAGCACCTTCAAAGCTAATGGGCATCATGTGAAGAAATACAACAAAGAGGATGTGCTAATGCAACTGAATGAAGTGTGGGAAATTAAAAATTTGTAGAAAAAGGGAGTTTGTCTTGCTCAGACATTAAATAAAGCACTTCTTGGGAGGCAACCCAAGTCGTTTTATCTTTTAGTTATTTCAATTTCTTAAACATAGTTAGTAAATATATTATTTGCATTAGTTTAAATAAGCTTGCTATGATTATTAAGTTGTTAGATTACATTGATATTTTCCTATTTGTTGTATTTAATATATTGTTATTTTATGTTTGACAAGTTAAATGCATAAATAAGGATTTCAAGTAAGAAGATCAAATAAGGTGATGAAGTAGCATGTTAAAGAGAGGTTTAAGGCTAAAAACCACAAGAAGGCAAGGGGAGGCAACGAGCTGGCGTTGCCTCCACTGGACATTTCATCAACAAAATAATAATAGTAATAGTAATAATAATAATAATAATAATAATAATAATATGCGACAACTCCATTGTCTTCCCACCTCCACCAACTCTTCTTGATGTATTAGACGAAGATTTGAGTTGGACGGAAGGCGATAGCTAAGACGAGTGATCCACCCATTTTAGGGAAGTCCTTGTTTCCCATTGCTTTCTTCTACATTGAGGACAATGTTATGTTCAAGTTTGGGGGTGTCAGCATCTTATTTTTGTTTATGGATGTCTTTGTCTGAGTTTGGGGGTTGTTGTAGTTTATTTATTTTGTGTGTTGTGTGTTAGTTGGTTTGTCTATTTTGAGTAGTTTATGTGTTATGTTTAAATTTTTATGTTGAATGCTTTATTTATTATAGTTATGATAGGAAAGTTGTGTGTTTTGAACATTGATCAGGGTCATCATATAAAACCAATGACATGTATGTGATATTTGACAATGGCCTAAGTTAAGTTGAAAGGACATAAATTATTATGTCTGCAATGCTTGACTTGATCCTTAGTCTAATTTGCCGCGTATTCCTCATACACATTAATCATATTGAATTAGCCATTTCTTTCTAAATCTTTGAATGCTTAGCATGATTTTAGGAGACTAAGTATGCATGGTTCAATTTTGATTCTAGAATGCATTGTAACTATGTTGAGACAAGCATTGGATGAGATAAAAGAAAAATAAGAGTAAAAACTCATTATTTATTGTGTGTGTGTGTAGGGGGGGTGGGGGGTGGGGGCGCATCACATCTCTATAATTTAAAAAGAAAACAAGTTTGAGGATGTGATAGTAAATATAACCCAAGCAATAGGGGGATCACATTCAAAAATAAAATAAAAATAAAAATATGAGGACTCTGATAGTAATAGAGTCCATAAAAATATCAAATGCTCATATAAAGTAGTCTCTTTGGTTTAATTTGCAAGTTCTTGGGATTGCATTGAATATTTATTACTTAGTTGCTTGAATAAATGTAAGTGTGAAAAGATGTAGATTGAATTGCCTATAATTTTTGCACATGCACATGGAATCTAAGGTGCCCATTATGAGTTTGTGTGTTATTACTATGTTGTAATTATGTCCTTTGTGTTTTTGTTTCTATTTTGCTTGCATTCACTTACGTTACACTTATTTAAGATTAGTTATTTGCAAATCCTTGTTTCTTTTAGATGAATTTTATAGTTATTTGTTGGATTTTTCTAGGTGTCTTGAAGATGGAAAAGAAGAGAAAATGGAAGGAAGAGAAGAAGCTCAAAGGATGGAAAAGAAAACAGATAAAAAGGAGTTAAAAAATCAAGCTACAAAGGAGACAACTAGTCAGTGCCATAGGTGCCAACATCTTCAGCCACCAGCGGCTGGACAGCAAGCTGGTGCTGTCGGCACCAACGGTGGATCAATAATTTTGTGGATTTTTTTGCATTGCACAGAGATTTGGGTTTTTAAGGAAAAAGTTAGAGTTTCTCAAGGGTTCTTCTCACTTCCGTTTGGAGAGTTTTCTCTAAGGTTTGGAGGCCGATTTCTTGGAGTTTTCTTATGGAGAAGGAAAAGAGATTGCAAGTAAGAAAGAAGAAGGAGAGGAGATGTTCTTCATTGTGATCATCTTGTCAAAGGGAGTTATTTTGTTTTTTTTTAATGAACTAAATCTCTTTTTCTAGGGTGAAGATGTAACCCTTTTTGATACTCTTTGTTATGGATTGTTGGTTATTGATGCTATATGATCTTGTTTCATTCATGATATTATTTTCAATTATTTAACTTGTCTTATTACTTGATCACCAATATTATAAGTTAGATTAATTATCAAAGTGTGGTTAAGGTAGACACCATATGTTAAATCATTTGGTTCTTATGTTCTTGAAGCTAATGGGTTTTCACCTTAATTATACTACATACCATAGGTAATTGGAACAAGTGAAAATACTTGATTTAAACTCGCACACATAACGATAATAATCTTACTTTTGAAAGAACAAATCCAAGTGAGATATTGAATCCAACATTCCATTGGCAAAGGGGTATCATCTTATGATGAAATTAGATCTCTAGACTTTTGCATATTGCTAATATCTTTGCATTATATTTAGCCATTGATTTAGTTTTATTCCATTAAGTTTCTGAAATTTTGAAATTATACCAAACTTTATTCCAAGTCTGATTAATTATAAATCCATTCTTTTAAGATTAGGATAGTTCAATAACTAACATTAATTAAGTCAGTTTGACTATTCTCTATGGGATCAAACCTTGCATTGCAAACTATACTACTGTACCCCGTACACTTGCAAGGAATTATTATTTGAACCATCAGTGGGGGTGCTTTGTAGTTGGCAGGAGGGTCAACTACTAGAAACATTGGCTTTTTTGGATGCCCTTTCTCCTCAGTATTTTTCTTGCCTTTCTCCATCCCTGCAGAAACAATTGAACTATCAATTTTTTCTCCAACCTTATTATCAATTACCTTTCCACTTCTCAGTATTGTTATTACTTTTGCTTGAGTTGTTTGGCTAGGCAACTTCCCAGGTGTGTGGCTCTGTACTGCTTCTACAATTTGTCCTAACTGAGTTTCCATCTTTTTCATGGATGCCTCCATGTTATGGAATCTGGAATTAATGTTTTGGAATTTAGTTGTATTATTTTGGAACTAGGTTTGTATTTCTTGAATGAAACCTTGCACGGTTTCTTCAAGCGTAGGCTTCTTTGATTATGGTTGAAATGAAGTTCCAACTTTATTTTGATTTCTTTCATTGTTCCAAGAGAGGTTAGGATAATTTCTCCAACTAGGATTGTAAGTGTTTGAGTAAGGGTCATTCTGTGGCCTCTGGTTGTAGAAGTTCACTACATTAGCTTGCCATCACCTGCAAAACATTCAGTTAAAGGGCAAACATTAGGTGAATGTCCTGAATTACGATAAAGAGAACAAACCTTTGCTAAGCAGATTGTGATTGCTTCAAGTGTACCATTGTAGAGCACATTGCCTTTATTTGCTTAGCCATCTCTGACATCTGCATTAGATTAGAATTAGAATTCACTTCATAAAGACCCCTAGATCTACCTCTTACACTTTTTTGTTGAGAATTTGCTCCCAACATCTTATATGGCTCATAAGTTCCTTTCGAGTCTTCTTTCCCATAGCTCCACGTGTAGCATTGTCAGCCATAGCTTAGCATAGTTGTGTCAGTCCATCATAAACTATGTCTTGGCTGCATCTTTCAGAGTGTATGGAAAACATCTCATACATAACTGATCTTCTGTTAGCCCTTGCAATGGAAATGTTTGGATGGTTGCATAGAAATAATGCATGAAAGTCAATGGATCCTTTGAAGCTTAATTAATTTTAGTTATAGAACTCTCCTACCTATAAAAGGAATGTATTTATAACTATATGAATATAGAGTAATGATTGGTGTAATTTCAGAATGTCAAAAATTTAATGGAATGTAGAGAAATCAATGACTAAAAATAATGCGGGGAGATTAGCAAGATGCAAAGGTCTAGGGATCCAATTTCACCACTAAATGATACTCCTTTGCTAATGGAATATTGGATTCAATGCCTCAAATTGGGTTCATTCTTTCAAAAGTAAGATTATTACCATTATATGTGCAGGTTTAAATCAAGTATTTTCACTCATTCTCATTACTTATGGCATGTAGCATAATTGAGAGAAAAACCCTTTAAGTTCAAGAACATAAGAACCAAAATAGCATGGTTTAGCATATGTTGTCTACCATAACCATCTATCCTATTTATTCAAGGGAGCTCGTGGTTTATCATATGGTGTCTACCTTAACCATGCTTGAATAATTAATTTAACTCATAATATTGGTGATCAAGCAATAAAATAAATTAAAACCTTGCAAACAACATCATGAATGAAACAAGATCATATAGCCATTAATATCCAACAACCCACGAAACAAAGAGTATAAAAAAGGGTTATATCTTTACCTTAGAAAAAAAGATTTAGTTGATAAGAACAAACAAAATAACTCCCTTTGACAAGATTATCACAATGAAGAATATCCTTTCTTCCTTCTCTTGCTTACTTGCAATCTTCCCTTCTTCTATACAAGAAAAGTTCAAGAATTAGCCTCAAAACCCTTAGAAAAAGCTCTTAAAAATGGAAGTAGAAGGAACCCCCAAAACCCTAACTTCCTTGCTTAAAAACCCCAAGCTACACACTATTCAAAAATTACTAAAATTATGGGGCTCGCCGCTGGCACCGGGGGCACTGGCTTGCTGTCCGAGCAATGATGGCTGAGGATCCTAGCGCTGGCGGCGCCAGGTGGGGGTTGGCAATGCTGACTTGGATTCTCATTTACTAGTTGATTTTTAGCTCCTTCGTAGTTGTCTTCTTTTCTACCTTTTGAGGTTCATCTTTCCTTCCATTTTCTCTTCTTTTCCATCTTCAGGACACCTAGAAAATCTAACCAATAAATATCAAATTATCTAAAAAATAAGGAGTTGCAAATAATTAAGCTTAAACATAAATAATGTAAGCGAATAAAATTCACTCATCAAGGCACATCACATTCATGTTATGCTAATCATATCTATGCCAATACCCATGCCAAGCGCCCATCATATCTAGGCCATCACCTCTGCTAGACATGGGCACCAGAGGGGTCATATCATATCCTTGCCACATTAGCCATCCATCTCTACCAGACAGGCACAAGTTGGATTTCATCATATCCTAGCCACACTAGCCATCCACCTTTGCCAAACACAGGTAGGAGAGGTGTAATATCACATTTGGGCTATCCAGGCATCACAGCCAAGCCCTACCTTATGTGGGTGTTAGGTCTAGGCCATCACAAGTCTCCTTGTCATTACAGGCGGCGTCACCATCATAGCCAAAATCCAGGTCATTATCGGGCACTGTCATGTGTATCACATATCCATGTTACATATACTTATGCATATCATCTCAACCACATATCGATGACATATCATGTCCATGCAGACACCATGATGACATATCATGTCCATGCATCCCCACGCCTACCACAGGCATCATATCTATACCACACATTGCCATTCAAACATATGTTTTCATGTGCATGTCTCTCATGCATATTTTATCCAATTTCCTGTAATATAATAACCATGCCCCTCATGCATATCTATGGCAATACATGCAATGTATATACCAATTAACCCAATATACATAATAACCAAATCTAATTTCAAATGGCATGCCCAAAATTCACTTTTGCATCATTCTCTGTCATACACTACACAACCAATGTATTCAACAAATATGCATATTTCATCATTCATTATCATAATACTATACCATCAATCCATTTATGGCATACACCTCATCACAAGATTCATCCATTCCAAAGTTCAACACACAAATCAATGAAACATAGATGAGGGGGGTATACATTTAATTAGATAGGCATCAAGCCATAACACACTATACCGAAGCAAATCAATCAAATGCTCAACTAGAGTATACATAACCATACAAATCCAGAAATCCAATGATTCCATTACTACTCACTGAGCCAAATAGAACTAACTTCATTCCCAAATATCTATCCATGAAACTTCATAGTTTCATCTTTTCAATTCCAAATATACTATAAAAATTGTTATTCAATAGCCAAATACAATGTACATTTTCATCACCTTGATCATACTAATACATGGCATCAATGTTTATTGCAATCATATCTATGCTACTTAAGCACTTTCATATTAATTGCATGCTCTTCATGTTAGTATGAATGCATGGTTTTGATGACAAACAAAACTTGATTAAAGATTATCAAACAAAGCTTGTTTGCTAATTATGTATCATGTAGAAACAAGTTGCAAACCTCACGGACAAATGAACATAGAGAAGACACTCCAAGGCGCAAATATATCTGAATGAGAAGACTTGGGCTAGTGCAGAAGCAAAAGACGAAGTAACATTATAGACAAAGCTCAAATGAAAAGGATTCAACTAAGTTTTCATTCATCTTTCAAAATGAAGATTATATCCAATGGATGCAAAGCAATATGCATACAATAGATTTTTTCTATCAAAAGTGAGCCACAATCAAGCCAATGGTCATTTGTTAAAAATAGATAAAGGCAAAGAAGTAAAGGTCGTCTGGCATAGCAGTGAAGTTCATCTGACAAAGTAATGATGTTTGTTTGTACATCTGAACTTGTCTACCATCTACAACCGACAAAAGGATAATTTGTCTATGCCTCAATGATTCATCTATTACTTCAAAAAGGCAACTCAATAGATGAAATACAGAAGAAACAAGTCATTTGTACTTCTATAGTTCAACAGGCAATCCACAAGACGAAATGCTGGAAAGGAAAATTTGCCTATTACTTACAACAGACAACCTAACAAACAAAGTGATAAAATGACACCTCCACAATTCATTTGCTACTTATGATGGACAAACTAGAAGATGAAGAGACTTTATCTGATGAATAACTGGACAAATACTTTTCCTATCATAAGAGAAGATGAACAATGGACAAGCTAAATCATTGGTCTTTGTCCAGCATTAATGACACCCAATCTATATTGATGAAAGAATCAGCCATTGCAGCAACCCTTCGACTGATACCTAGTAATAAGCTGGAAATCATCTTCTTCAAGGTTAGTAGTGCAGGAATTTCAATAGATGAGGATTAAGCAGAAATCAAAGCATTCAAATGTGCTAATTAGAACAGTCTTCTATCATGAATAGAGCTCACCTACCACCAACGGCAGGAATTCAAATTAGTTATAAATGAAGCCTCATTGGATAAGAAAAATAACCAAGTGATTAAAGAAAATATTCAATACTCTCTTTAGAGCATTTACTGAGCTGAGCTAAAATTTTTTGCATCTTTCAAGAATCAAGAGCCTTGCATTCAAACCATCATCAACTTTTTTTGAAGGCTCACAACCACCTTTTGGGAAGATTATTTACTTCTGCATTCAATCTTTAGTAAAACTTTCCCTTTGCTTATTGAGAAATATCTATGCTTTAATTTTTATTATTCATTCATTGTAATTTCCTTAAGCTAGTGGTTAAGACTAGACTCAAGAAGAGCTATGATTGTTTGAGTGCAGACAAGAGCTATTTATGCCCCCTAGAGCTAGAATCTGAAGAGTGCTGGGAGCACCATGATTACGCCCCCTAGAGCTGGAATCCAGAAGAGTGTTTTGAGCACTATTATTATGCCCCATAGAGTTGAAATCTAGAAGAGTGCTGGAAGCACTGTGTTTATGTCCCCTAAAGTTAGAATCTAGAAGAGTGTTGAGAACACTATAGATATACCCCCTAAAGCTAGAATCTAGAAGGGTGCAGGGTACACTTATTGTATTTCTGCTATTAGAGAAAGTGGAACCCAAGACACTAAGAGAAGAGTATGCTTGGAAGAATAGAGTAGAGTGTTTACTTGAACCACTATAAAAATCCTTGTGTCTTATTTATTTGAGTATTGATTGAGTGATTGGATTGATTGCTAAAGGGACTTTTAATCTTAAAGGGGTCTAGCAAATTTGTAAGTACCCAATTCACACCTTTCCTCTTGGGTTCTTGCCTAAGCCTAGGGACCAATAAGTGGTATTACAGCAGACTACATAAGAGCTTATTGTGATCCAATGGCATACCCATCATCCTCCTCATAGATATTCACTAAGGGGCAATCGTCTACTCGACCACCCCTATTTGATGGAACCAACTTTGCTTACTGGAAGTTGAGGATGAAGCAATTCATTATAGCCAATGATATGAAATCTTGGAAAGCCATTAAAGTTGGAATCGCTCTTCCCACTATTGAAGAGACGAATGGAATAAAGAAGAAGCCACCTCAATCCAAAATGATGTAAAGGCTATGAACTCTTTATTTTATGGACTATCTTCATCTGAGTTTGATAGAGTATCCTCTTGCACCACTATAAAAGGTATTTGGGATCAATTAGTGTCAAAGGAACTAGAAGAAATATGTTGATAGGAGAACAAGAAAATTTGAAGATGAAAGAAGGAGAAAGCACATCAGAAATGTATGCTCGTTTTTTAAAAATTACTAATGCTTTGAAAGGTTTGGAAAATAACTCACAAACTTTGAACAAGTAATGAAGATACAATGGGCACTTCCAGAATCCTAGAACCAGAAGATCATAGTGATAAAAGAAGCAAAGGATCTCCCTACATGCTATAGATGTGGAGGGATCAGACACGTTTTCTGAGTGTCCCAATAAAGAAAAAGTAAATGTTAATGAGAAAGATGAAAGAAGATAAAACAAAAATTTTAGGAAGTCATCAAGAAACCAAGCCAAAGGAATGTATATAAAAGATGAAGACTCGTTAGGGACAAGCTCAAGTGAGAGAGGTGATAATGAAGTAGGACACCTAGCAAGAATATGTTGTATGAACCACATGGAGAATGAGTCAACAGAACAAATCTTCATCAAAGAGCAAAGCACAATAGAGCTGGAGATGAAGGTAAACTCTTATTATTCTTATAGTTCTGACTCTTCAAGCTCAAATAGTATTAGTTTCAAATGCAAAAAGTTTGATGAGTTACAACAATCATACAACTCTCTCTTTAGTGAGTTCAAATTATTTGGCTAGAAATTCATTTAAAAGAAAAGACATTTTGATACAACTATCAAAATAAATTCTATTCTGACAGAAAGAAATCTACCTCTATAAAAAGAAGTTAGAAATCTGAAGAAAGAGATAAAGATATTAAATAATATGTTGAGTAAATTCTCCAATCCCGGAGAATCTATGGTCAAGTTCATTAAAATGACTAGTCAAACCAATAAAAAGGAACTTGGTTGTGAATAGTTAGATGATGAAAATTCATAGAAATTTGCTGGATAGGCCAAGGAAGTGAACCTCACAGAAGAAAAAGAAAATTGTCCAAATATTAGAAGGTTCATATGTTATCCTTGGGTAAACAAACCAATGAAATATAAAACACCAAGGAGAATTTCAAACACTTGCTATTTTTGCAACAAAATTGGACATAAAGCATATGATTTCTATGCCAAAAAGATGAAAGCAAAAGGTGTAAAGATAAGATGAAAACTTAAAGATTATGCACAAATAACCTAGCACAGACACAATTCCATTAACATCAATGACCCAATACTTGAGTGCCTAGGAGGTAAGAAGAAAATTTGCTTTGAATGGAGGTATGTCTCAAAGCTACATTAGGCAATTCCCAGTTCATAATAGTGACTACTCAAGATATATGATCAAGAACAAAAAAATTGTCAAAGCACTAAAGCTGATAAATGGAGGAAAAATTGCGTTCAGTAACAATGATAAAGGCCTCATCAAAGGGATAGGTAAATTTTATGGTTTTTTCAATGCATGCATTGGATGTATTATATGTAGAAGGACTCAACCATAATTTGCTAATTATCTATCAATTATGTGACAAGGGTCATAAAGTTATGTTTGAACCATCTATATATAATGTATTCAATATAGATAATGATATATTATTCAGTGGAAATAGTTATGAAAATATTTATCTAGTATAGCTAGATGATATTGTCGGAAAATACTTAATTGCATTTAAAGATGATCCATGGGTATGACATAAAAGAATTGGATATATCAACATCTCAAATATCAGATCTTTGTAGAAAAAGGATCTTATAATTGGTCTACCCAAACTAAACTATAACAAAAAACAAATTAATAAATCCTATCAATTATCAAAATAGACCAAAGTATCCTTCATTTCTAAAATTGAGGTATCTACATCTAGACCTCTAGAATTATTACATATGAATCTATTTAGACCATTAGGTGTTGTTACCCTTGGAGGAAAATGACTTGTATATAATGTGATAGTGGATGACTACTCTAGATTCATATGGGTGATTCTCTTGACTAAAAAGATGAAACATTTTCAATATTTTATACATTTTCAAAGCAAGTTCAAAATGAGAAATAAACATCAATTGTATCTATCCACAACGATCATGGTGATGAATTTGAAAATAGAAAATTTATTGATTTTTGTGATGAAAAAGGAATTCACCATAGTTTTTCATCACCTAGAACCCCTCAAGAAAATGGAGCTATTGAAAGAAAGAATTGGACAATTCAGGAAATAACAAGAACCATGTTGAATGAGAGTAAGTTGTCCAGAAGATTCTGGGGAGAAGCAATAAGTACAATTGTCATGTACTAAATACTATTACCATAAGAGCAATCTTAAAGAAAACCCCATATGAGCTTTGGAAAGGAAGGAAACCAAATATCTTATATTTTCATTCCTTTGAATGCTCAAGTTATGTGCAAAACAATGGTAAAGATAACCTTGGAAAGTTTGATCCAAAAAGCAATGAAGCTATCTTTCTTGGTTACTCTTCTAGTAGTAGAGCATTTAGATTATACATTAAGAGAAAATAGGTTGTAGAAGAGTTTATACACATTAAATTCAATGAAGAAAATGTAACCTGAAGAAAGGAGTGTGATAGTGATATAAATGAAGCTGCAACTAATATGAAGAAGTTTAAACTGAAGAATCAAGAAGATGACACAAATTGTGAAGATAAGCAAAGTTCAAACAACAAGGAGGAGGTCAGTATAGGTAATTTTCCCTATCAGTCTCCTACTAATTTAAAATTTATTTGTGCTCATCCTAAACAACAAATCATAGATGATGTATATGATAGTGTCAAAACAAGAAGGTCAACGCAAAACATCCGTGGTCATTATGCTTTCATCTTCACAATTGAGACAAATTGCATTGATCAAGCCTTAAGTGATGAGAATTGGATCATTGCAATGCAAGAAGAGCTGAACCAGTTTGAAAGGAACAAAGTTTGGGAGAATTGAACTACTTAGATTGCAAATTAAGCAAAGAGATGATGGAAACTATATTTGCCAATGCAAATATACTAGAGAGATGCTAAAGAAGTTCAAAATAGAAGAAATTAAAGCAGTAAGCACTCCAATGAGCACAACAACAAGGCAGGACAAGGATGAAAAGGGTAAACTTATAGATCAAAAATAATATTGGAGTATGATGATTGGATCACTTCTTTACCTTATTGCATCTAGACCAGATATTCTCTTTAGTGTATGCTTATGTGCTAGATTTCTATCTAGTCTTAGAGAGTCTTATCTTATTGTAATAAAATGAATTTTTGAGTATTTGGTTGATACACCAAATCTAGGACTGTTATCCCAAGGGAACTGGTTTTGAACTAATTGGATATTCAGATGCTGACTTTGGAAGATACAAAGTTGATAGAAGAAGTGCTATTGGAACCTGTCAATTCCCAGGAAATAGTCTAGTATCTTCGCACTCTAGAAAACAGACTAGTATTACTCTCTCTATAGCAAAAGCCAAATATATAGCAACTAGAAGCTATTGTGCTCAATTGTTGTGGACAAAACAACAACTTCTCGATTATGGACTAAGCTATAAAGAGATACCCATCAAATGTGATAATATTAGTACCATATGCTTGACAAAGAACACCATCTTACATTCGAGAACCAAGCATATAGAAATTAGGCACCATTTTATTAGAGATCATGTAGAAAAATATGATATATGTCTAGAATATGTGCCTATGAATGCTCAACTTGCTAATATCTTTACTAAGCTACTACCTCTAGAAACCTTCTACAACATTAGAGGAGAATTAGTCATAGCCAATGTGATCACTTGAGAATAATATCTTTGATGTTTCGATACCTGAAGTTGCAATGTTTTTTGTATGCTTTCATGAGACTGACTTTGTCTCAAACAAAGCGAGCCACTTCCATACACTACTCTATCCACACTATGTTTGGGTCATACTTTTCGAGGTCAAGTACACCTCATTTTCTTGCCAGAATTAACTTATAGCTATTGACATCACATTGAAATCTATTTGTAGCACAAGTTATTCTCTCTTTCTTGAAATATCATGTCAAATACCTTGCATCTATTTTAACCCACGACTGGCAATCCTTCTTAGCACCACAGTGATGAAGCAACTTAGGGAAGGGCATTTAGAAAAAAGATCTAGAAGGAAGACCATCGAATGGTGGAGATTTAAGCACTGAAGGATGTTCCATCACTTCTCTTGTTGGGATGATATTACTTCTATTCGTAACAATACTCCAGATCACCTCTACCTTCAAAAGTATTACTCTTAAAGATGTGCTCTCAAGAACATAATTTATATCTCAGCCACTTTTTTTCTTGGATCCAACTTCATCATTAGCTGGGGCTCTTGAAGAGAAGGAAAGGAGGCTCCAATCATCTCATTATCATCTCCTTACCCTATTCGCTTCCTTGAAACTTTGTATCACCCACTGTGTTACAAAGTTCTCCCCCCTATCTTCCCTCATCTACAGTCTCACACACAACCTCTCCTGCCCTTACAATGCAGGATGAGTTGTTTTTATCTTTTTCTGTAGCTTTGCTTGTACTAAAATGAAATGAATTATTTTCATTATTTTCCAAGCTACTTATCTCTGGGTGTGTCTTACAAGAACTGCATTTTTTTTTACTTATGACAACAGGGGGGAGAAAGAATTTGCAAATTATCTCCAAGGGGAATGCAAAAATGTATAATATTGAAATAATCAAGGGGAGAATACATATAAAATAAGTCAAGGTAAATAGAAGAAAATGGTAACTTGAGGAATGATGAAACTTTGCAAAATACTTTTATTAGACTGCATACATTCAAGGGGAGACTATCTTTTATGAGATAATTTTTAATCAAGTTTGTTCATTATCAAAAGGGTGGAGAATGTTAATATAAATGCATGGTTTTGATGACAAGTATATAGCATGTGGAAACAAGTTGCAAACCTCATGGATAAATTAACATAGAGAAGACACTCCAAGACACAAATTTATCTGACTGAAAAGACTTGGGCTAGTGCAGAAGTAAAAGACAAAGCAACATTTTAGACAAAGCTCAAATGAAAAGGATTCAACTAAGTTTCCATTCATATATCAAAATAAAAAATATATTTGATGGATTCAAAGCACCATGCATACAATAGACTTTGTCTATCAAAAGTGAGCCATAGTCAAGCCAATGATTGTTTGTTAAAAACAAACACAGGCAAAGAAGTAAAGGTCGTCTGGAAGTGTAGTGAAGTTCGTTTGGTAGAGCAACATTGTTTGTTTGTACATCTAAACTTGTCTACCATCTGTAACAGATAAAGGATAATTCTTTTGCACCTCAATGATTCATCTGTTACTTACAATAGATAACTCAACAGATGAAGTGCTGAAGAAACAAGTCATTTGTGCTTCTACAGTTCAAAAGACAATCCACAAGAGGAAGTGTTGAAAAGGAAAATTCGCTTGTGCTTCTAAAATTTGTCTATTACTTACAACAGACAACCCAATAGACGAAGTAATAAAACGATAACTCCACAATTTGTCTACTACTTATGATGGACAAACTAGAAGACAAAGGGAGTTTATCTAATTAACAGCTGGACAGATACTTTGTCTGTCATAAGTGAAGATGAGCAACAGACAAGCTGCATTGTTGTTCTTAGTCCAACATTAATGATGCCCTTTCTATATTCATAAAAGAATCAGCCATTGCAGCAACCCTTCGACCGACACCTAGTAATAATCTGGAAATCATCTTCTTCAAGGTTAGTTGTGTAGGCATTTTAGCAAACGAGGGTTAAACAGAAGTTAGAGAATTCAAATGTGCTAATCAGAATGGTCTTCTGTCATTAATGGAGCTCACGAACCACCAACGGATGGAATTCAAAGTAGTTGTAAAAGAAGCTTCATTGGAAGATTAAACATCCTAGTTCCTTCATCGTTTCTACCCATATTGACCCCTATCAGTCTCATGCATAGGTGTAGTATGAGAGGGGTTACCTTGAGAGTGGCTTGAAAAGTGAACCTCCCTTGAGCTTGAGGAAGCTCTAGATGTGGTAGCTCGTGAAGTAGAAACTCCACCTCTTGTTCTAAGCCTCTTCATCCCCTTCTATGAGTCGAAAATTGCAACCTTAGATGCCATCACAAATGGAGTGTGGAATACTGATTAGGAAGGCTAAAGTCTCAAGAGAATGGAGGTTTTGAAGGTTCTAGGTTCACAGGCAAATCAATTTTGCACCACAGGCAAGAGGGAGGAAAAATGAAATGTGAAAGGTGTTGGGTTCTGTAGAGGTTGGCTTAAACCAAGAAGTGACGAGCGAATTGGGTTTATAAAAATTAATTATTTAACCCCTAATAAATCAATTTCCCCCTATTTATGCTTTTGTGCATAATGCAATGGAATAGATATAATGGAAAGACAAAACACGAGCAGGCAAATCAACACACACAAACAGCACACACAATATTTTTTATAGTGGTTTGAGTTAACTACTCTACTCCACTCTTCAAGAGCACACTTCTTATGCCTTGGGTTCCATTATCTCTCTATAGTGAAAATACAAATAGTGCACCCAGCACTCCAACAATCGACTTTCTCTTCTTCATTCCAGCTTAAGGGGGCACAAACTAGCGCCAATGTACTCTTCTAAATTTCAACTCTAGGGGGTGTAAATACAAGTTAGCAAACTGGCTGTGAGACACACTCCAATAGACCAGAATTGCTCTTCTTAACTGTGGTCTTCAATACCAAGTTAAGGCAATACATAAATAAATATAATAAATAAAATTTTACACTTTAAGTGTGTATAACACCTAGGGTGTTAAAAGTGAGAAAAATCACTTAAATCATCATTTTGGGACCATATGTACATAGATTTATGAAATAATGAAAAAAATTATTATGATATATTATGTATAAGGTGAAATACATGACATTATCATTTTATTATGTAAGGGAAATTGTTTTTCAAAAGGGGGAATACAGCAAGCGGCTATGGTATTTGGCTGTGCCCCTGCTGATATGGCAAGTAATATGAAAAATCGACTGCAGGTGTTTTTCATTTGACCAAAACTTATTATCCATCGGCAGGTGATACCACAGTCATTTTGCCTATGGGGCAGGCGATAAGTGTAGGCTACTACGGGTGAGGCGGTGGCTATAGTAAACTTTGAATCTATTTAAAGGCCATAGCCCTTTCTTTCCCCATTTGTTTCCTCCTCCTTTTACACCTATACCCATGCTTTCTATACCCTATTTCATGCCATTTTACATAGAGAAAATCATTATTTAAGTGTATAATCCATTATTCATACACTTAAACCCAAAATATAGCTTGTTTGAGCAATTGAAAGGAAGATAAAACTCTATTGACTGTGATCTATGGTGGACACTTGAAGATTTGGGGTTGGTTTCTTCTTCTATAATCAAAGCCATGCTCGACATCAAAGGCAAAATTATTTTCCCTAATTAGATTTGCATTTTTGCTTGGCTAGAGTTTTGAGAAATTCATGGACAGTGATATTGGGAGAAGTTCATATGAATTGATGTAAGATTCATGAGAAAAATGACTAATTGCTTAAGTATAATTGTTTTGGTACTCGTTTGAGGGTAAGGAATTTGATCTTGGACGATGAAATAAGTAGAGATTGGAAGGGGCTTTTGTGTATAAAGTGTTTATGTAGTTAATTAATTAAGCTAATGGCTTAATTAGCTTATTTTCATGATTAATTAGATGATCAATGAGTCATATTATGGGTATGTGTTGTTAGAAAGAAAACCCCTTCGAAATAGTTAGTATAAATTGTGTAATCTAATTAATGCTTATGATATATTTGAGGAAATGCTTCCATAAAGAAGATGATGAAATAGGTGAATCCATGGTAGCTTGACTTTGGACATGAAAGAGGTATAAGACAATGTATGTAACATATGAAATATATGATTAGGGAATGATTAATGAAGAATATTAGTTAGATAATCTTATGGCTAATGTTAAAGTGCAACTATACACTTGAAAGTTATATGAACATCTCACAGGACTAATCGTAGTCTACAAATAAATTAGATTATTTTATGTGTAAGACTATTGAGCCAATGGGAAGCTATGGGACTGGATGAGTTATGGGACTTGAAGACTTATAAGAGAAGTAGGCTTTCTTTACAGATTGCATGTATTGCAAAATGGGGATAATAATTATCTTATGTTTGGTATTCGGGCATATATGGATGGATGGGAATAGTGGATATCCCATGAATATTTATTGAATTAGGTATGTATGTGTGGAATAGTGGGAATAGTATTATCTCATAGTTATGTATTGAATGATATTTGTTCTATTATGTGATAGTGACTATGTGAATGTGATGGGTTAATGAATGTCCCATGATTGGTCGAATTGGATAAAGTGTTATGCATGTGTGGACTGATGGGAATAGTTTGTATTCCCTAATGAATAAGGTGGAGATTATCCCATGTTTCTTTATAAAGTTGAATATTCTATGAATGCACGTAGTTATGGAATGGATTCCGTAATCTTGTATATAGACATAGGAATGGAATTCCCTTTAATATGTTATTTGTATAACATTGACATGGCATGATACGTCTTATGCCTGGAAGGCATAGTTATGATGTGGTGTGGCTACATGGCATAATTATGGTATGAGATGCTCAGAGTGGGCCAAACTTGGTATGATTGTTGGTTCTCATAGGATGACTATACCCAAGAGGGAAGGGGTGAATTGAGTATATAAAAATTTCTTACTTAACCCCCGTTAGACCATTTTCCTCTTTTCGTGCTTGTGTGTGGTGTGATGTAAAGTGAATGATAAAATCGTAAATTGCATGAAAGATAAAGCATGTAAACAAACACACACACACACACACAAACAACATAATTTTTATAGTGGTTTGAGAACCCCATCCCTACATCTACTCTTTTAAGAGCACACATTTATCATGCCTTGGGTTCCACTAAATCCTATATAATGGAAATACAATAGTGCTCCCAGCACTCTTCTAGATTCTAGCTCTAAGGGGTGTAAACAAGTGTTCCCAACACTCTTTAGGATTCTACCTCTAGGGGGCGTAAACATAGTGCTCCCAACACTCTTCTTGTTTTCACAAACTCACCAGGAGACTCACTGGTTTCTAAGATCACCAGCAAACTTGATAATTTTTTAGAGATCACCAACAACTCTTTGGTTTCTAGATTAACTGGAAAACAAATATACTTTATAAAGTGTTACAATGAACCACAAGGGAAGATATGATCTTTTACAACTCTAACAACATAGAAAGATCTTTCCAAAATGCAAACATAATGGACATAAAGATTTAGAGATTAAAGCTCATAAAGGATAGATGATGGTTTAAGCTCTTATTCATGGGTGAAAGGACTTGCATAGGTTCAAGCACATTTGAAAATCTTTCCTTCACCACCTTTAAATCATCTCATCTCTTCTCCTTAAATAGGTCTCTTGAAAACTTACTTGTTGGAGGAAGATGATCTTCATTAAATGTATAGACGAAAATAGATGAGCAGGAAATAAATGTAGAAGACCATTCTGATAATCTTCCATTTGAAAATGCCATCTTCTAATTAATTTCCATATGCTTATAGCCATTCTGTAGTGCCGACCTTGACATAGAAGAAGGCGAATAACTGGTTCAAGCAATTAACGAATGAAAAGATGTTACAACTCTTACTTGATTCACTATTTTGGAAAGAAGATAATTAATTTTGACAAATTTAGCTACTCCACTTTGACTGGTGCTTTATTGCATTTGTCTGAAGTTAATATCTGATAAAGTCTCTTTCTAGCTGGACAGACTCTCTTCATCTCTTACTTCATCCATAGGCAAAGTTGGGCTTCTTCATTTTCAAACATATGTGTTTTCCTCTCTGAACTTCTTCTTCCATTCATTGCCTTTTCATTGTCTCTTCAGATAGTATGAGATTTTAAATAAAGTATTCATATTGACATTTTTAAACATATTTCAAAATCTCTATAACTCAAACTTTCTAAAATGTGGCAGATGGTTAGAGAAAATATCTGCAGTCTTGCACTTGGAAAATTGAATAGGTTCTTGATTTTTGATTCTTGTTTAGCACTTAGAACCTTCAAGCATTTCATTCTCCTTTAATGGATTATCTATTTTTATAATCTAGAAAGGTTATGGATTTCTTGGAAGAATATTATTGCAAAATCCAGTTGCTGTAGAGTGTTGAATTTTTAATATTTGAAAATAATGAATTTTCAATGTAGTAAGTTATTGTAGCAGTATTACTATAGCAAATGACTATAGCACCACTTTGTCTGTTATTTGTTTGAAGTAAGTAGCAAATGAATTAGCTTTGTCTATCAGTACTATAGCAGGTTACTGTAGCAGCACTTCGTCTATTATTTGTCTGAAGTATCAGACGAATATCTTTATCTATTAGTACTTTAGTAGCGTTACTGTAGCAGATTATTGTAGCACCACATAGCTTTGTCTGTTATTTCATCAGCTGATCACCTTAAGCTTTGTCTGTTGTACTATAGTAGGTTACTGTAGTAAATTACTATAACAATTTGTCTATTGACTTCGTCTGCTAATTCAAAATTTGTCTTCCACTACTTTTGTTACCTCATCTACTAATTTATTTGAAGCTTAACTTCATCTTTCACTTTAGACAATCCACTTCATCTTTCACTATAGCAATCATTAGGTAGAGAATCCCAACTCTGGGTTGGGACTGGTGAGCAAAACTTGAAGGTGCCCTTCTTATGGTATAAAGGAATGAAATTGTAATACCATTGTATATTTGAATGAATGTATTTAAAAGATTTTATTTGATGTATAAAAGAGATGTATTGGCATGTCATAGTAGTTTATGTATGATTTTCTAATTATAAATGGATCTGTATGATCCTAGCGAGGTGAATTGCCATCATGATCGATTCTGGTCTAGGGCAGACAATTGTGGGTATGGGTGTGTGTTATGGTTTGTATTAGAAATTATAATTATTGACATTTGGTTATATATGATTAATGTATGCCAGGTTTAGATTCATATAATTCAAGGCAGACTCTATTAGATTTTTAGCAGAAAATTTCCTTAAATATAGGAAAATTACAGGAGAATGGTGAAACGTATACGATTGGGGGTGGGGCGTTACAACATGCTTCTTGTTGAGCATAGGGGAAGTCTTGAATGTTGGTCTTTATGTTGCAAGAATCTTCCCTTAATGTTATAGAAATAAGCCTTAAAAAGTTATGAAGGAAGGTTAAAATGCTTTGGCTTAGGTCGCTTGAGGATTAGAAAATTATCGATTAATTTGATCTTCAATAATCATAGCTTCAAAAACTCTCGAAACATCCCTCCATTTCTTCTTAAATAGTTCTCTTAATATCTTGACTATTGGAGTTGATTTGGTGGCGTGATGTGGCTTTGCAACATTCAAAATTTTCACCATTGCATATCGGTAAGTAGTACCACAGGAGGCTGCGACATTCTGCTGTGCTCGAGGGGATATGGTAGGCGGTATGTGAAATTAGCTAAAGTTGGATCTCTAGCAGAACTCCCAAACATATGTTGTTGTCCACCAATAGGTAGTATCATAAGTAGTATGCGATATTGGCTGCCCTCACAAGTGGTAGGCACAGGTGATATGGGGATGCCAGGTGGTATCTTCTTTCATTGCTTTGGTTGGTTTGAACACTGGTTTAAACCAGCTGAAATTATGGCAGGCAGTACCTTATGGCACCTCTAGTCATTGGTTGCGCTTGTAGGCATTACCCATGGGTGATTGCAGTCTTTGTTGAGATTGTCTAGGAATAAATTGTACACATAATGTTTTTATAGTAGTTTAGGCAATTGTCCTTACTCCACTCTTCCAAGAGCACACTCCTTTTGTGCCTTGGATTTCACTATCTCTTTATAGTGAGATTACAACTAGTGCACCCAACACTCTTTTAGATTCTAGCTCTAGGGGGTATAACAAACTATCAAGCTATTCGTGATAAACGCTCTAATGAACGCACACCTGTTCTTCTTGATTCTAGCTCAAAGGGGCATAAACTTAGCCACTACACTCTTCTAGATTCTAGCTCTTTGGGGTATAACAACTTAGCAATCGATTATGAGAAACACTCTAATAATTTACTTGGTCTTATTGATTCTAGCTCAAGGGGGCACAAACTAGTGCCATTGCACTCTTTTAGATTCCAACTGTAGGAGGTGTAAACACTTAGCAATCTGTGTGTGAGACACACTCGAACAAACCAGTACTTCTCTTCTTAACTTTGGTCTCTAATACCAAATTAAGGCAATAAAAATAAGAATAATAAAGAAAATACACTTTACACAGTGTTTCTTAGTAAGCTCTAGGGAAGACTTGATCTTGTTGCTCTTGATGTTGTAGAAAATCTTCCCTTTGTGTATTGAAGAAGGAGGCCTTAAATGTAGATTTGAAGATGAAAGCTCTTTAAGTGGCTATGAGAAAGTTTAAGCTCTTGGCCCTAGGGTTGAAAATGGTTCTTGAAGATTAAGGGTCAATCTATTGCTTCTTCAACCCTTGAAAGGTCCTAACACTTCTCCTTTAATAGATCTTCTAAAACTTGATAATTTGAGGAAGTTGGGTTGCAAGATGTGGCTTTGCAATATTCAAATTTTCAATCGTTAGACATCGGTAGGTCCACACAAGTGACTGCGACATTCGGTTGTGCTCCAGGAGATATGGTAGGTGATATGTGTTTACTGCAAATTATACCGCAAATGCATGACATTAAGTTTTCTAGTACAATAGTGATAAAGTATCGTCTCCACAGGGATTGTGTATCTCAATTAATCACTATCTATCATAGTAAACAATCCTAATTTTACTTGGAAAATCAAATAATGCGGGTTTGAATAAGAAATATAAATAAATGATCTTTTGGTGAAACAAAATCAAGGTATAGAAGCATTTAGATGATCGACTTCACTTGTGCTTCAATTATGGTTACTTCAACTTATTATGTATCGATTGTTTTTATCAATTTATAGATCAAGAATCCTAATGCACTTAACCTCCTCTCCCGAGGGCTAGGCTAAATATCTATTCTCAATATCTCGATTTTGATATCCCTATAAAAATTTAAATATTAAGAATGCTTTAAGACTTATGGTCCTTTTGAATAATCTCACATAATCTAGAAGCTTTCCCAAGTCATCTAGCATTACATGTCATCATGTTTAGGTCCCATTCAGAACTACCTCTCTTGAGTGTCAAATACTAAATGCAATATTATTGAATAAATGGTTCATAAATTGAAAGCATTAATCACAAAATGTCACAAAAAAATCAATAAGCATACTAAATAACATAGCTCATTGATTAAACCATGACTTCAATACAAGATCGGTTTCTCCTCCATAAAGTGAAGTTTAGCTACTCATGTCCGAATCAAAATCCATAACATAACCATACCACATTAACCAAAATTTGAATCCAAATTCTAATTCCAAACACAAATAACAAATATGAATGAAAACATCAAAAGACTAGAGATTAATGGCAGCAAACTCTTCTTCTTTGGTGCTCGACTTGCAACCTGGCTTCCACCCTTCCTTCCAAGATCTTCTTCCAAAACTCCCCCAAGCCATCACCAAAAAAACCCTCAAACACTCTACAAAAGATGCCCTAAAAATCTTCTCTCAATCCCTTAAAAGCTAGGTGACAGAAGCAAAAAACTTGGATCGGCATCGGTGCCACGATGTGGAATCTGATGTCATGGCATGGAAGTGTCTACCTCCATAAACTGCAATGAATGCATTTGACATCGTGGCTTTGAATCTTCTATCCAATTTTTCTACTCCACTAATTGCTTCTTTAGTTGTTCCATTGCACTTTACTTCTCTTTAGATTCACTCCATTTCTTCCCAAATCTCATCAAATCTAGAAAATAAACATAATATTCATGAATAGCATATGAAATATTCGAGAATTAACATATAAACAAGCTTCAACAATATTAAATATAAGTGAAAAAAATTCACTTATCAAATACCCCCAAACTTATTCATTTGCTCATCCTCGAGCAAAACAAAAGAGCACACTTTTACTAAGAATACAAAATACATCAATCAAGTTCATCATTTAAACACCACAACAGTGTCAAAATGGCCGAGAGGTAAATTTTATAGTATCATATATATGTAACAATTGTACTCAAACCTTATCCTCTCTACCTTAGATTCCGAGTGCAAGTTCCAACATTATAGCCATTCCAATTTGTCTCATTTCACACTTAGTTTTATTCAACCAACCAAGTAGTGAATATTTAGTGCAAACCCTACAAACTCACAACTTGAAAGAGAGACTACAATAGTGTAACACCTGGGGTGTTAATATTTGGGTAATGATGAGTTAAAATATATTGTAATTGTTTTTAGTATTAACATAAATAGAGATGAATTGAAGTGTGGAAAATTTTACTCTATTATGTAGAAGATTGAATTGTGAAATTGTGAATAAAGTGCTTTTTTTCATAAGGCCATGTCTTTGGACATGATCTAGACTTATATGAGAGCCATTTTATGTATATTATTATGCATAAAAAGGAGACTAAACATGTCTTTTAATGCTAGAGTTATATGAAAAATATTATGGCATAAATAAATGAGAAAAACAAGATGAAAAGGGGGTTGAAATTTGAAGAATAATGGGGTCAGCGAGTCCAGTGTTGTGGCCTCAAAATCCAGTGTCGTGGAACCAATGCAAAAATTGGCAAAAGGGCATTCAGTGGAGCTAGTGCCGCAGTACAAGAATTTAGTGCTGCAGTGCTGGTCTAAAATTAAGAGGGTGATGAGAATGCAAAATGTCATATTTTATTCTCCTAATACTTCATCTTTTGCACCTATTTGATTCCTAAATA